>CAUYTI010015132.1:0-25897 GCA_963575145.1 Galago senegalensis | reverse complement strand
GTCGATCCAGAACTTTTTCCACCACAAATTCTTCAGGCTCTGCCTCTTCAACCTTTTTACTCTTTCCATTCTGCTTCTTTCCTGTTTTTTGCAACGTAGTTTTATTGGAGGCCATTTTTTATGGCAGACTTGAAGAGCTATTATTCACCGGCTCCGAGCCACTCCGGGTCTTGAGTCTCAACATTTGCCATTTTTAAGTTTGCTACCTTATGTGGGCGCCATTTGTACTGCCCCAAACAAGTACTATAGTAATATCAAAAATCAACCATAACTGATCACCGCAAGAGATATAATAATGAAAAAGTTTGAAAGACTGAGAATATTACCAAAACATGATACTCAGATGTGAAATAAGCACATACTATTTGAAAAAACGGTACCAACGGACTTGCTTCGTGCAAAGTTGCTACAACCCTTCCATTTGTGTGTATATGGGGGAGGGGGAACCAAAATTTGCATTATCTGTGAAGCATAATAAAATAAGGTATGCCTGGATGTACTTTTTTTTCTTCTGTTTGATTGTTCTCCGGTTATTACCATTGCCTATTTCTTGGCATCAACCAAAAAGCACTGGGAATACTTGAAGCCAGAGGTTAAACACCAAGATTTTCTAAGCCCAGGGCTTCTATCATCCAACAGTGAGATTCTATAATAGAACATAGTAACCAGGAAATATTCCAGAGACAAGTGTCATTGGAATTATAGAAGCTCAGGAAGGCATCAGGGATAAAGTTTCTCACCCTGCTGGATCTTTAGTGGTGGGTCCCAGATATCATCCCCCTGCAAGGATTCTGCTGTTTGCAAGTCCATAATCTGATTGCACCTGAGGGAACAGGCCATGCTTGCCTGCCCCCAGCTGGGCAATCTATTCGGATGAGAGGTTTGGGGCAGTTCCTGCCTGCCATTGATTATTGGCTTTGAATTTATAAGATATGTCAATCTAGGTGCCCTGTACCATCTGGGGTCATCCAAGAGCCCTGACCTTTCAGAAGGACTGGGAAAAAGATGACCATTCCCACTGAAACATTATGTATTTGGCAATAAATAAAGCAGTGGGATAATACTCTGATTTGTTGTTGTTGTTGTTGTTGTTATTAAACTTAGGCAATAAAAAAATAAAAACAACCTCACAAGCATTGAAGACTAACTCCACATTATCCCAGCTTCTTCTCCTGATCTGGAAGACAGTGGTACACACTTCTAATGCTTACTGTTTGAGTTTTGCAGTTAGTATAATTTGTGGAGTCTGGTCCTGCTGAGGCTCATCCATGGACATTTTCCCTTCCTCTTACCCTGCCTCATACCTGGTTATGTCTCATCCTTGCTAGTCTTCTTTTCTATGTCTTCTGAGATTATCTGATCTGCTCCAATAGTTGTAGCTGTCTCTAAGTCTATGATCCCCATATCTTTATCTACAACAGAAAGCACCTCCTTAAACTTCAGGCCCAGGTAGCCAGTGACCTGATAGTCAACTGAATGTCTTACAAATATGAGATACTCTGTGCTAGTCACTTCATTTTCCCCTGAATCCTCTAATTTCTGTGTTTCCATGGGCAGTTCATAGTGGCCTGCTGTAGTGGAATTGAGCTATTCTCTCAGTCATCTAGGCCTCAGACTCAAGAGCCATCTGTATTGCCCCTGCCCTTCATCCTCATTCAATCACCAGCCCTGTAAACTCATCTCTTGGTGTCGGACTCTCAATCCGAGTGTGCACCAACAAACCCTGCCACCTTATCTTCAAATATGAACCAGATCCATTAGTTTAAAAAAATTTTTCTGGGAGGTGGTGCCTATGGTTCAGAGGAATAGGATGCCGGCCCCATATACTGAAGGTGGTGGGTTCAAACCTGGCCCCAGCCAAAAACTACAAAAAATTTTTTTTTGCATAATTAGTATGTGTCAAAATGTATCCATTAAAAATAAAACTTGGCTTGGCGCCCAAAGCACAGTGGTTATGGCACCAGCCACATAAACCCAGACTGGTGGGTTCAAACCCGGCCCAGGCCAGCTAAATGACAATGACAACCTCAACAAAAAATAGCCAGGCGTTGTGGCAGGTGCCTATAGTTCCTGGTACTTGGAAGGCTGAGCCAAGCGAATGGCTTAAGCCCAAGAGTTTGAGGTTTTTGTGAGCTGTGATACCATGGCACTCTACTGAGGGTGACCTAATGAGACTCTGTCTCAAAATAAATAAGTAAATAAAATAAAATACAACTTAATAGAACCATTTTAGAGCCATTTCACTACTAAAATCCTATTCAGTGCCACATCACCTGTTACCTGGTTGAATGTGGTAGCCTCCCTGTCCTTGGCTAGAGGTTAACGGCACCATTATAGGTCACTGTAACCTCAAGTTCTTGGGCTCTAGTGATCCTCTTGCCTCAGACTCTTGAAGTGCTGGGATTGCAGGCACCTGCCACCATGTCTAGCTAATTTTTAAATTTTTTATAGAAATAAGGTTCTTGCTGTGTTGCCCAGGCTGGTCTTGAACTCCTGGGCTCTGGCAGTCCTCCTACCTCAGCCTCCTAAAGTGCTAAGATTGCAGTTGTGAGCCATTGCACCTTGCCCTAATCAGTTTCTGAAATAATCTTGTGGGTTTTTTCCGTAATAGAATTTTTTTTTTCTTTTTTGAAACTGAGTCTAACTCTGTCACCCAGGTTAGAGTGCTGTGGCATTAGCCTAGTTCATAGCAGCCTCAAACTCCTGGGCTCAGCTGATCTTCCTGTCTTAGCCTCTGAGTAGCTAGGACCGCAGATGCCTGTCACAATGCCTGGCAAACTTTTCTATTTTTAATAGAGATGGAGTCTTGTTCTTGCTCAGGCTGGTCTCAGACTCCTAAGCTCACATGATCCTCCTGCCTGGGCTTCCTAGAAAGTTATACTCAACCTATAATAGAACTCTTTAGTGACAAAATAGTCACCCTTTAGTGTCTCCAAAATGTCCAGTATCTTTCTCCATCTCTGTGAAGTAGTGTGCAGTGTTATTGTTTCCTCCTCACCTTTATTTTTATTTATTTATTTATTTTTAGAGACAGAGTCTCACTTTATTGCCCATGGTAGAGTGCCTGGCGTCAAAGCTCACAGCAACTTCCAGCTCTTGGGCTTAGGCGATTCTCTTGCCTCAGCCTCCCAAGTAGCTGGGACTACAGGTGCCCACCACAATGCCCGGCTATATTTTTGTTACAGTTTGGCTGGACCTGGGTTTGAACCCACCACCCTTGGTATATGGGGCTGGCACCCTACTCACTGAGCCACAGGCACCGCCCTCCTCACCTTTAGACAGGTGAATAATGCTTAGGTCAAGACCCAGAGCTGTTCTAATTCCCAGCCAACAGGCCAAGGCGGCTCCGTGCTGTTTGCTTGATGTAAAATCATCATATTATACACACACACACACATACATTTCAAGTACAAAAACCAAAATGTGGAGCAATATATACAGTTGGAACCATTTGTGAAAAAAGAGAAAACCATAACATCCTTATTAGCTATATAAGCTTAGACCAGCTTTGGAAGGATCCAGAGGAAACTGGCAATATGTGTGTGTTTCCTTCTGAGAAGAGAAACCAGCTGGCAGAGACCTAGAAGAGAACATGTTCACACTTGTTTCTTTTGTGCCTTTCAAGTCATGATCCAGTGAATATATGACCTGTTTCTGAGACTTCATAGGGCCCCAGAGTTTTTAAAGTTCAGTGGTATGACAGACCCTCTTTCCAGCTTTGTCTCCCTCTTGCAGACAACAAACCCAGCCACAGAGAAGAGACTTGTCCAGTGGCGTCCAGGCCTTTAGAGGGGGCCTGAACTGTCGCTCCTCCATTGAATTCTCTCCCCATCTCAGCCTTAAAGAGAGCAAATCACGGAGCAGTACTGCTCCCGAGGGGCAGTGCTAAGCTCCAGGGCAGGATCAGCTGTGGCCTTTCTCTCCCCCCATCCAGATTTTCTGGCTTACTGGCTCCCTGCTCGTCATTGGCCTGGCTTCTGTGGTTGTCCCCAGCATCGGCTGGCGCTGGCTCATCCGAGTGGCCTCCATCCCGGGCATCATCCTCATCGTGGCCTTCAGGGTGAGTGAGCTCTCCTGGCTCCTCCTGTCCTGCCTACCCCACCTGCCAGCCCTGTGGCTTTTTTGCCCCACAGGTATCTTTCTCATGTCCTTGCCTTTATTGGAAAGTCTGTCTCAACCAGCGCACAGCCCTCATCTCCCCCAGCCTGCCTTGTCCTTGCCCCTGGGAGTTTTCTCTGATGACTGTAACCATCAGCGTTGATGCTCACCGTTGCTGTTGACATGTTCTCAGGCAACCATTGACCTGCCAGCCTGCCTCCCTGCTTACCCTCTCATCTGTAGGCTGCCCCACTGCAGAACCAAGGTTTCTAGTAGAATTTGTGCCTAATGACTTATTGGTCAAAGACAGGATTGGAGGCTCAGCAGAGCTGGGCTGTTTTTTTGGTCACGCACCCTATGGAATTAAAAAATTCCAGAACCCAGGTGGCACCTGTGGCTCAGTGGGTAGGGTGCCAGCCCCATATACCAAGGTTGGTGGGTTCAAACCTGGCCCCAGCTGAACTGGAACAAAAAAATAGCTGGGTGTTGTAGCGGGCTCCTGTAGTCCCAGTTACTCAAGAGACTGAGGCGAGAGAATTGCCTAAGCCCAGGAGTTGGAGGTTGCTGTGAGTGTGTGATGCCATGGCATTCTACCACGGGCTGTAAAGTGAGACTCTTCCTCTACAAAAAAAAAAATTCTAGAATTCATAAGTGTCCTTCCTTGATGGTCATTGATTCTGAGCCTCAACCCCACGCAGGCAGCCCTGTAGCAACACCTCTCTGTCACAACACTCCCAGCCTTGGAGACGTTGATTTCCATAGTATTTCCCATCACCAGGCAACCTAAGCAAGGAAGGTCTTTCTGACTTTGAGAAGAATTTTCTCCCCTCAGAAATTTACTTGAAAGTCCTCCTGTTTCTCTGGAAAATAAAAGATCTATCTTGTCATCATGACGTCCCATTAAATATTTAAGATTCTGTGTCCCACCAAGCCTTCCCTTCTCTAAATGAAGCAAGGTCATTACCATCAAGTCTTTTTTAAGACATCTGGTCCCAGAGCCCTGTTCATTTTCTTCTGGACATGCCCAGATGGTCATTGTCTTCTATGGAGTGAAGTGTGGCTCAGAGTCACACCCAAGCCTCTGGGTGTTCTGGGACCAGGGCCTGAGTGGACCTGTTGCCTCCTGTGGCCAGAACACCTGTCTCTCCTGATGCCGCCCAAGACTTGATTGCTTCTCAGCCAGTTAGATCCCACCTCGGATTCTTCTGGGCTTGGATCAACTACAACCTTGATCTGTGTGAGTTGTTTCCAAGCCTACAACAGGAAATCTGATTGTGTAATTGATGTAGTCTCTTAAATCTAAATTAAATTCAAACATTTAAACTTCATCCTTTGGTTTTATCCCTGTGTCCTGTTTTCCTAGAGAGGGAGCCAGTGTAGCCTCTTCCTCTTGAGCCAGACTTTTCTGAACCACAGTCCCGGCTCCACCATCCCGGAAAGTCAGCTTCCCACTTCGTGCCTAATGAATAGTACATATCTCATAGGACTGTTGGAAGGATTAAGTCAGATACCACATAAAACTCTTCATTTAGGCTCAGTGCCCGTAGCACAGTGGTTATGGCACCGGCCACATGCACCAAGGCTGGCAGGTTCAGACCCAGCTGGGGCCTGCTAAACAACAATGACAACTGCAAGAAAAAGAAAGCCAGGTATTGTGGTGGGCCCCTATATTCCCAGCTACTTGGGAAGGTGAGGCAAGAGAATCACTAAGGCCCAAGAGTTTGATGTTGCTGTGAGCTGTGATGTCACAGCACTCTACCCAGGATAACAGCTTGAGACTCTGTCTCAAAAAAAACTCTTCATTTAGTGCCTCAAACATAGTCATTGCTCAATGTGTGTTAGCTGCTGAGCTATATTATTGCTTTTTTAAAAAAATTATTTTGAATCTTGATCTTCCCTTTAATTCATATTGAGTATGTACTGGGCTCAACACATCATACAATTTTACAAAATATTTTTAAAATATTCTCTATATGTTGCTCACCTCTTTGTAAAGTTTTGTAATGAATATTTTGTAAATAAAGGTACATTTAGATATAATTTCCACTTCCCCCTACGTATGGTGGCTTTTGGGACACCTTTATATTCCGGGGTTAAAAAGATGCATAAGACACAGTTTTTACTATCCAGGAGCTCCCAGCCAATCAGCAAGAGATAGGTATGGATGCAGAAAAATGATAATGCTAAGTAGACGAGGGTGAGTGCTGGGGTGGCTGAAGCTCTGTGGATGCTCAGAGGTAAGAGTGATTATTCCAGTGGGGTGGTGCTGTTGGATCTAGGCCTCAGAGAATGTAACAGACAGCCTTTGGGTGGTGGAGAGGGTAGAAAGGGCATTCGGGTGGGCCAGTCATGAAGATGTGAAAATGCAGAACGTGTCTGGGAGGCTGCCTGGAAGGGGAGGGGTGCCGGCAGGAGGCAGGCAGGGAGGACAAGTTTGTGGCTGGATTGGGAAGGGCCTTGAAGACCAAGGTCCCTGGAGGTATTAATACTGTAGAATCTCCACAGCCCACCATTTCCCTACATTGCCACTTTTTAAGCTGACCTGTTTTTGTGGACCAGATGTACAGCACATGTACGTATCAGTACAGCAGGCCTGTACAGTGACTGCCTCTGTAGGTTGACCGGTCTGTTAGCAGTCCCTTGGGTGGTCAGCTCACAGGTTCTGCTGAGCAGGGGACTGTGTTTAAGGAGGGTATTGCAGAGCTATCTAAGAAGGGGACTTCCCACCAAGGGCGCTATATGGAGGCTGGGTATCAGGAAATAGGGATGAAGCTGGAAAACCAGTTATAAGTGCCAGAATAATCTCGGTGGGAGACCTGAACTGCCCACTGGCCACAGGAATGCAAGGAGATGCTTTTCTGAGGAAGAACCAGAGGCTTGACTGGATGAGGCCCGAGGGACAGAGCGTGGTCCAAGTTGATTGGCAGGCTGCAGTGGAAGTCCAGGCTGCCTTCTGCATGTGATGAAGTACAGGCAGTCTCCGAGTTACAAACATCCCACTGACATCTGATTCATATTTACCAATGGGGGTATTGGAGACAACAGGTACCTCTTCCAACTTACATACAAATTCAACTTAAGAATAAACCTACAGGACCTATCTTATTCCTAACCGGGACTGCCTCTACAGTACTCAACTCCCAGTGGTTGAGAATAATGAGGACTGATTGTCCACCATGCAGGGGCAGAAGCTCCCTGCTGTGGTCACCTTCAGGGCTTGCATGGTAGCAAGGGCAGCAGAGATTTATCAACTACATGTAAGAATTTCATTGTGTTAATGACAAGGTTCCGGTCTAGCCCGATTGATGCGAAGCTTGGTAGCAGCTCATTGTCATCCCAGATGGGACTATGAAAGGTGGAATGTGACCTTTTTGTTCCCACGAACCTTGAATTTAGCAGAACGCCTGCCATATTGTATGCCTTTAATCTGACTCGTGCTCATCCTATCCCAGGAAAAGTGGGACTGTACAGTGACAGCTATGCTCCTGGGTCTCCAGCAGTTGCCACTCTGATGTTCTTTGTAATCTGTGCCCAGTTTATTCCTGAATCTGCTCGGTTCAATGTCTCTACTGGGAATACCCAGGCTGCTCTGGCCACCCTGGAGAGCATCGCCAAGATGAACCGCTCGTTCATGCCGGAGGGGAAGCTGGTGGAGCCCATCCTGGTGAGTTCAGACTTCTGCGCCCAGCTCCACTCTGAGCCCTGGGACCTTGGTAAGTGACTCCTCTGCATTTTCCTTGTCAATGAAATGAGAACAGTAACAGCTACCTTGTGGAGCTAATCACATGATTTGGCGTCATCGTTCATAGGTGAGAGAGTGTTTTTAATTTTATTTTCTTACACTGGCCTTATTTTGATATCAAGGCTATAAATCTCATTACTTGATCCTTTTCATGTCTCTGAAATAGTTTATATAAGGTAGGAATTAATTGCCTTCAATGTTTGGGAAAAATTTGCCCACAAAGCGATTTAACCTGGTATCTGTTTTGGGGGAGGGTACTTGGAGAACTTCCCACTGTGGAGCAGAGGGTTGTTTTTTCTTTTTAAAAATAAAGTTTTTATTGTGGTAAAATATACATGAAATTTATCCTCATAACTATTTTTCAGGGTGCAATTAAGTCATATTGAATATATTTATATTGTTGTGCGACTAGAACTAGAACTCTTTTCATCTTAAAGAAATGAAGTTCTCTACCGTTAAACAAAAACTCTCTGATCCCTCCTCCCCCAGCCTCTGGAAACTACCATTCTACTTTTTGTGTCTATAAAATTGACTACTCTACAGACCCATTGTTTATGTGTTCCCAGTCAGTCCTTCATTTTTAACTGTTGTGTATTCCTTATAATCTATAATTGATGTTTTTTCCCACTCAGTCTGGTTTTCTGTGCCTTTTAATAATGAGTTTGATCCACTTAACATCAATTGTGATTACTAGTACATTTTGACTTCTGTCACTTCCTTTGAACTTCTAAACTATGTCTTTCCTTTTTTCCTTTCTTAACTTCTATTAGATTAATTGAGTTTGCTTTTCCCTCCCCTATATTTCCTGCTATTGGTTTGAAACTTATACACTCTTTTTAATTAAAGAGGTAGACCTTAAATATTGAAAACATGCATGTCAGGGTGGTGCCCCCGATGCCGACCTCGGTCGAGAGCCAGCAGAGGAAATATCGTTGGGGTAAATCACAAACATACATCAGCTCAAGACACACAATCTGAGACTCCTGGAGAAAGGTGTACATTATCTCACCCACGGGGCAGGGGGACCCTGCAGCAATCCTCTGGCTTCTTCATGAGGCTTTTTCTGATCTCTGACACAAAGCCTATATGCAAAATGCAAAGAGGCCAAAAGGTGGGGTTAAAAGAATCCCAAGTCCTCAGGACGGTGGATGGAGGCGAAGGCTGGGTATGTTAACAAATGGCAAATGCCATATTTAGAAAGGGAGAGGGGAAAACCAGTTTCTTTCTTTCTTTTTTTTTGAGACAGAGTCTTACTATGTTGCCCTGGGTAGAGAGAGTGTCATGGCATCACAGCTCACAGCAACCTCAAACTCTAGGGCTTACACAATTCTCTTGCCTCAACCTCCCAAGTAGCTAGGACTACAGGCACCCACCACAATGATTGGCTATTTTTTGTCATAGTTGTCACTGTTGTTCAGCAGGCTCAGGCCGGGTTCAAACCCGCCAGCTCTAGTGCATGTGGCTGGCACCTTAACCACTGAGCACTGGCGTGGGGGCAGGAGAGGGAACCAATTTCATCCGTGCAGGGCAAGCCAGCCAGTTTCTCTAATCTAACAGCCAATCAGGAGTTCAAAGGATTCAGCCCTGCCTGCCTCCTGTCTCTTGGACCACAGGGATGGTCATAGCGACTTTGCCCTTTTTGGTGGCCGCTGTGCTCCGTTCATCTTCAATGGTCTTAATGAGCACCCAGGGATGGTGTGTCTGCTGTGCTTTCCCTGGATTGAGGCCAGGCGCTCTGCTGAGAGATCAGCCTATCTACCTCCACAATATCTAATATTATTTGGTACCTTTATCTGTCTTCTGGACAATACAAGTACTTTCAATATAATCTTGCCAATTATGATCTTCCAAATCTTTGTGCCTAGTATTTGTTTCCCTTTGTTTATAAGTGTCCCCAAATTAGTTATTATTTTAAAGCTAGTATTTTAGACTTATTCAGTCTTATTTTCAGTACTGCCTTTTTTCTTCTCCATTGGTTTCCAAACTCAGTCTTTGTCACCAGTTATTCCTTATTTTCACTTTTCTATAGAGTAAATTTGGTTTACTGGGCTCACTTGGGTATAAGAAACATGGTACACAGCTATCTTTGTCACATGCAAAAGGCAAACCAGTTGTGCAGATTAAAAAAAAATCCATCCCTTATATATTTGAATCTATTTTTGAATATTCTGTTCTAATGATTTATAGATTCAAATATACGTGGAGATTTATTATATGATAAAGATGACATTTCAAATTGTTAGGGAAAGGATAGACAGGTCTATTATTGGTCTGATATGACTTATAATTACAGTATTTTATAATACATTTTTCATATTTGATAGAGTAAATTCTCCTGGTCAACTATCTTTTTTCTTTTTTTTTTTTTTGAGTGAGAGTCTCAAGCTGTTGCTGTGTCATGGCATCTCAGCTCACAGCAACCTCAAACTCTTGGGCTTAAGCCATTCTCTTGCTTCAGCTTCCCAAGTAGCTGAGTAGTACTGGGCTTCAACTAGTACTGGGGGCCAGGGGTTCTTGATACCTGAGCCCCTGTAGTCTCTACCTGTAGTAGACTACAGGTGCCTGCCACTACGTCTGGCTATTTTTGTTGTTGTTGTTACAGTTGTCATTGTTGTTTTTTAGCCCTGGCTAGATTTTGAACCTACCAGCCTCAGTGCATGTGGCTGGCACCCTATCCATTGAGCTATGGGCACCACCCTTTTTTCATATTTTCTAAGCTATTTTCTCAGGCCTATTTTTCTAGAACAACTCTGGTCACTTCAAGGTTTGCTCACATTTTCCCAACAAAAATCCTGTGAGAGTTTAACTGGGATTTTTTTTTTTTTTGATGTTGCTGGCCAGTGTAGAGAGAATCAATAGCTTTAGAATACTGAGTACTCTTATCCTGCTACAAGTATATTTCCCTAATTATTCTATGTTTCTCAGCAGCATTTTATAGCTACTTATGTAAGTCCTGCACATTCCTTATAAAATGTATTCCTATCCACTTAATTTTTAAAAATTCTTTTGTAAATGGCACTTTAAAAATTAGTATGTTCTATCTGGTTCATCCCTTCTATTTTCTGTGCTGTGTGGCTCATTTGTTTTCATGCTTGTTCTCTGAAACAGTTTTATAGCTCCATAGCCCTCTTGCCAACAGTATATGCCAATTTCTTTAGTGCTAAATGGCACTTATTCTAATAGGGTTCTTTGTGAACTGGTTGAAGAAGCCATTTCTCTGAGGAACAGCAAGAAACATCCTTAATGTGAGATCTAAACTAGCTGTAGCTTCCAGTGCTCAGCCCTGACATTAGCCCACTCCCAGTCCCCACCTTTCTCTCTCCCTAGAATGTTTATTCTGAAACTGACAAGTATGTACATTGCAAACTGACCATGTTGAAAACAGAACTTCTCATTTTCCTCCTCTGAACAGTTTCATTTCCTTCTTTCTATTCCCTCCCTCCCTCCCTTCCTTCTTCTTTTCTTGTCTTTTTTCTTTTCTTTTCTTTTCTCTTCCTTCCCTTCCTCTCCCTTCCCCTTCCCTGTCCCCTTCCCCTCCTCTTCTTCTTCTTCTTTTCTCTCTCTTTTTTTTCTTTCATGGCTAAATGCACAGAAGAAAATGTAACATTTTAACCATTTTTTAAAAGAGAGACAGAGTCTCACTTTGTCACCCTCAGTAGAGTGCTGTGGCCTCACAGGTCACAGCAACCTCCAGCTCTTGCGCTTAGGTGATTCTCTTGCCACAGCTTCCCAATAGCTGGGAAATAGCTGGGACTACAGGCGCCCACCACAATGCCCAGCTATTTTTTTGTTGCAGTTTGGCCAGGGCGGGATTTGAACTCTCCACCCTTGGTATATGGGGCTGGCGCCCTACTCACTGAGCCACAGGTGCTGCCCTTAACCATTTTTAAGTATACAATTTAGTGGCATTAAATACATTCAAAATGTAATCATCACTATTGTCTTTTTCACCTTCCCAAACAGTAACTCTGTGTCCAGTAGCTCCCCTACCCTTGGTCCCCTCCACTCCACTTTCTATCTCTACGTGTTTGCCTGTTCTTGATATTGCATAAAAGTGGAATCAATGATATTTGTGCCTGGCTTATTTCACTTTGTGTCCCCAGCCAGCTCTTATTTAATGCTTGTCTCGCTCTGCAGGGAACCGTTTGGCTCATCCCAGCCGCCATATCGCATCAGCTGCCAGGTCCCATTGTGGTTTCACATTTTGCGTATCTTTTACAGACATTCTCTTTCTTTGACACAGCCCCCTCTTTGCCTCACGTCCCTCTGATTTTACCTAGCATAATACTATCAGATGAATATTTTTTTTCTTTCTCTCTCTCTCTCTTTTTTTTTTTTTGAGACAGAGTCTTATTCTGTCACTCAGGCTGGAGTGCAGTGGCAACATCATAGCTTGCTGCAACCTGAAACTCCTGGGCTCGTATGATCCCCTCACCTCAACTTCCCAAGTATCTAGGACTATAGGTGTGCCCCACCATACTCAGCTAATTTTTCTTATTTTCTGTAGAGATAGGGTCTCACTTTATTACCCAAGCTGGTTTCTAATTCCTGGGATCAAATGATCTCACTTTTTTTCTTCCAAAGTGCTGGGATTACAGGTATGAGCCTCCACAACTGGCTAGATGAATATTCTACACACACATACCACCCCACTTGCTCAGATATCAAGAACCCCTGGCCCCCAGTACTAGTTGAAGCCCAGAGAATCCTCATCCTGGCATTCAAGGTCTCTCACAATCTTTATCAATCAGCCATTTGAGCAAGTGAATGTATAGATTCATGGCTTGGTACAAATTCGATAGGAGGAGGAGGAAGAGGACAAAATGCAAGGATATCTGGCAGAGTGAGAAGGTATCACCACCAAGGAGGGGAATGAGTACAAAGCAGGGACACAGAACAGAGAAAAGCTGCCTGTTCACAGCCTCACAGGGCTGGCATGGCCATGGGAAGCCTGCTCTGTACTCAGCTCTGCTGTGACTGCGAGGGGTCTAGAGCAGCCACAGGCCTCCCTGCATCCCTCTGTTGAAACTGTTCTCTCTGGGCCAGAGGGGCCATAGCAGGACAAGCAATGCAAGAGTGTCCTCTATGCAGGCAAGAGGGGGTTGCTCTGGGTGTCCCCGACTGGTTTCCCAGGACATCAGTAATGATAAATGCCTTCAATCCCACTGCCACCTGGCCTGCATGTTAAGGGTGAGGTAGCGTGTGCTCAGTAATAACATGACAATCATGAGCATTAAATACCCCAAACCTTCTCCACACTCATAGTTGTATTTTGGTAAGGTAGTCACACATTGCACTGGGGTGTGTTTCCCCTAATTATCAATGGGCAGCGCCTGTGGCTCAAAGGAGTAGGGCGCTGGCCCCATATGCCAGAGGTGGTGGGTTCAAACCAGGTCCTGGCCAGAAACTGCAAAAAAAAAAAAAAAACAACAACTTCACAAAATCCCCTAATTATCAAGCACAACCTAATTTGGAGCAGAAGACCTGAGCTTACTTCCAGAGGATTAAGAACAAGTCCATTATTCTAGTTTATTTTCAGTATTTTGGAACTAAGCCCTTGTGGGCTCAGAGTTCAGGAAGCTACTTTTGCGGTATCAGCTAACTTCTGTCTTCCTACCAAGATACTCAACTACTGCATCTTACAGTGCAAGCACTGGGGGCAGGGGACTAATTAGTTGCTAGGCAACTATGATTCAATGAGGGAGGCCATCATGCTTTATAAGGACTAGAACATAATCTTTAAGTGGCTATGAAATTTTGATTATCAGCAGTATAAAAAATAAACATTGTTGCAGAAAAAAGTGTTGACAGATACAGTTAACTCAAAACTGTGGACAGCTGTATGATCATGAGTGCTCAGACTTGGCGGGGTCTTGGTGTGTGTTTTATGCATCAGACCCAGGACAGAAACACTGAGATCAGCACGGAGTTCTCTCTCCCTCCTCTTCTTCCCTCGTCCACCCTTCTTGTTCCAACTCCCACTTCCCTCCACCCTCACCTTCTCCCTCCTCCCTCTTTTTCTCCCCCTTCCTCCTTCCTCCCTCTTTCCTTCTCAAACTCAAACCTGCAGCATTCTACCTCCCTTTCAATTTTATGCCACTGTTTTCTTATGCAAGCCTCATGCCTTTTTAATACAACATTTTTCATTTTAATGTTGATTTTAAAAGAATCTCCTATCACTATCATGGTTACTTTTTATGTACCCTCCTACCCTGCCCACCTCCTCACCAGCTTTGGTGAGGAAGGAAGAGTGAAAGGGTCTGGATCTTAAGTTCAGTGAATTCTGGTACTTGCCAATGGTAATTAAACACCAAAGACTGAGTGCCAGAGGTGAATGTGTTGAAAATAATTTTCTGTGGTTTGGGTGAGTGGCTCTCCTGGGAGCTGAGGGGTCATTTCACTGACCACTCTCCCACATTCTTCTTGTCGCCTATGATCTAAAATGGGGACACCTTCCCTCATCCTTATCCTGCTAAATGTGTTCTGGACCCCCCTTTTTGCTACCTCAGGAAAAAAGAGGAAGATTTGCAGACCTACTGGATGCTAAGTATTTACGGACCACATTACAGATCTGGGTCATATGGTAAGAGTGTAATTATTTCAAAACAAGTTTTAAATAAAACAGGCATTTAGAGGAAGCTCACTTAAGTCAATCCACTCTGAGTGCTACTGGGGAGAAGCACAAGACAGACTCCGAATATTAATCCAGTTATGTCTTATTCTGTAATATTCTACAAACACCACCACCATCATCAACAAAAATAAATACAATTTTTAAAAAGAGAAAAATGCCCTAAATGTCTACAGCCAGCTTTTATAACTTTCCTTATAAACATACAAGCTCAATACCTAACCTTTTGTGGCCTGGTCTTTTTCCCCCACCACATGATAGAACTGATTCTTCAAAGTCACCAATAATCAAATTTAATGGAATAGACTCTTGTGGTCCTTTCTGTAATTCATTTCCATGCAGCCAAGACCCTGAGTAAGCAAAGATTTCCTAAATAGGACACAAAATGTGCTAACTATAAAATTACAAAAGATTGAATTTTACTACACTAAGTTAGGAACTCTGTGCCATAAAATAGCATGAAGAACCTGAAAGATATCCCACCTGGGAGAAGAAATTTGCAATGTATAGAGCTAAAAAGTTATATATAGTTATGAGATATAATGATATGTAATATTATGGTATATAGTTTTTTACAACAAGATAAAATAGGCAACCTTGTTTAGAAATAGGCAAGAGACTTGAACAGGCACGTGACCAAAAATGTACACCAACTAAACATGTCAAAAGATGCTCAGCCTTAAAGTCCCCAGGGATATGCAAATTAAAACCCAATGAAGGCTAGGTGTGGTAGCTCCCACCTGTAATTCTAGCACTTGCAAGGCTGAGGCAGATGGGTTGCTTGAGCTCACAGGTTCGAGACCAGCCTGAGCCAGATAAGAGACCCCTGTCTTGAAAAATAGCTGGGAATTGTGGCAGGTGCCTGTAGTCCCAACTACTCAGGAGGCTGAGGCAAGAGAATTGCTTGAGCCCAGGAGTGAGGTTGCTGTGAGCTGTGACGCCATGGCACTCTACTGAGGGTGACATAGTGAGACTCTATCTCAAATAAATAAATAAAATAAAACCCAATGAGATATTGCTACAAATCCACAAGTTCTCCAGAATTAAAACCTGACTGTACCACGCATTGGGAAGGATGTAAAGTAATTGGAACTTTCATGCATAGCTGATTAGGGTTCAAATTAGCACAACTACTTCAGAAAACTGTTTGTTGGTATCTGAAAATATGTGTATCATATGGCCCCGGAATTCCACTTCTGAGTGTATACCCGACAGATGCAGGGGTTTTTTTCCCCAGAGACACTGATGTGAATGTTACTCGTGGTGCGTGAGCTGGGCTCTGTGTTCCTCTGCCTTTCTGTATCCTGTGCCTCCCATTCCGGATGCCCTCTTCACCTCCCCACCTCTCAGGGTGCTACCCATCGGTTCTCCAGGTCTGCCGTAGCGTTTGCTATCAATGTTCTTCTCTCGCTTCCAGGTTGGGAATCTCTTTTGCCTACTATGGGATTATCCTGGCCAGTGCTGAGCTGCTGGAGAGGGACCTGGTCTGTGGGTCCAAGTTGAAGTCGAAGTTGAAGGTGGTGGAGGCTGGGGGGCACTCGGAGGAGACTCAGAGCCCCTGCTACTGCCACATGTTTGCCCCCTCAGACTACCAGACCATGATCATCAGCACCATCGGTGAAATTGCTTGTAAGTGTTCCTCTGACTGGTGGGTGCCTTCCTCTGTTTTGGGTGGGGTATGTGCAAGGGAGCCTTAGTCTCAGAGGAGAGAAGTGTGACCCTATGACATGGTTTCTGCCTAGGAGAATGGAACAAGTCCCCACATCAGGCTGACCTGTCTCCAGTTTGGATTGGTGTAGGGGAAGAGAAGCATGGAGGGGGCAGAGTTTTGAGTTCCTGTATTATATCAGTTCCGAGATGTATTTTTGGTTTTTTTACGTTTTAACATCTCTGAAATTGGGATGTCTCACGACAACTTGCGGCTTTGCGGCTTTCAATTGGTAACATTATTTCTGTTTTAGTAGACATAAAATGATGGTACTTGAAAAGCACTGGCACCTTGAATTTGATGGAAAACAGTACAAAGTGTTCAAAATAAAGGTCTAGCAAGTTGGCAGCAGACATATGTGATATGATAAGCATCTCGGGCACCAGTGCCTGTCCTTCTTGAACCCACGTGGGAAAGTCTGTTGAAGGAGCTATGACAACAACAGGGCTAGGTTTTGGCTGGAATACTCAAGAGGTTTGGATGAAGTTGCTTTTTCTGAGATGACAAGGATGAGTCCATGCCAGCACTGATATATGCCACTTGCATTCCAAGTCTCCAGAAATTGTCTTGCTGTTTGCTTCCCAGTGAATCCTTTGAATATGCTGGGCATTAATTTCCTGGGCAGACGGCTGACCCTGTCCATCACCATGGGATGCACAGCTTTGTTCTTCCTTCTCCTCAATATTTGCACTTCAAGGTATTTTCTCTTTGGTTGCTTCAAAACAAGCAAGTTCTATATCATAGTTTGAAAATAGGGTCTCCTGACTCATGGTACTCAATACAGTGGGAGAAGGGACAGTCTCTTTTCCCAGGGTAAGCAAAGAATGGGCAGCTTGTTTGACTGGAAGGGTTGTGCCTGGTGCCTTCCACTCCCCGTTCCTCTTCCTATTGAGCCTGCCCTTTCTTAGAGAGTGCAAGAGAGGGACACCAGTCCTCTACCCACCGAAATATTTAGGGTCATTATATCATGCTTCCTGGAGAAGTGGGACTGTAGTTGTTAACCAAGTTATTTGGATTAACTCCAAGGGAGTTGAGTGATTTAAATAATGATCACAGCTGTGGTGTGAAAATTCATTTCATTCTTAATTTGCAGGCCTAGAGGGGCCTGAGCTGTAATATACATCATTGATGCTGCAAATTGTACCATTTTCCAGGGGGTAAGGGCAACAGGTGTGCTAATCTGGGGGTCAAGCTAGAACAGCCCCTTTGGGGGAATGGAGAGGGCCTGGTGTAGAGTTGGGAGGAGGTTTGCCTCAGGACCCCACCATTGGGCTAATTGAAAAGCAACCCCTCCCCTGGGCTCTCAGCTTTTGGTGGATATGGCTGAACTGAGCTGATGGGGTCCTCACACTGCCTTCTAACTTCCCATTCTCCTGCTTCCTGTTCCCCAGTGCTGGCCTGACTGGCTTCCTCTTCACGCTGAGGGCTTTGGTGGCAGCAAATTTCAACACCATCTACATTTACACAGCTGAGGTTAGTTTCCTTCAAGGGGCTGGTTACATCAGGGAGTGCAAGGTGAGATACTCATTCACGAAGAGTGTCCATCCAGAGGTAAGGCATCTCTGGCTTCTGGTGACTTTAAAAAAGACAACAGAAGGGCATGGCACCTGTAGCTCAAGTGGCTAAGGTGCCGGCCACATACACCAGAGCTGGCAGGTTCAAATCCAGCCCGGGTCCTGCCAAACAACAGTGACAACTAAAACCAAAAAATAGCCGGGCATTGTAGCGGGTGCCTGTAGTCCCAGCTACTTGGGAGGCTGAAGCAAGAGAATCGCTTAAGCCCAAGAGTTGGAGGTTGCTGTGAGCTGTGGTGCCACAGCACTCTACCCAGCATGACAGCTTCAGGCTCTGTCTCAAAAAAAAAAACCCACAAGGTTTCCAGACAGTCCCCAGGTTATAAACAGCGGCCTTACATACCACTTGCACTTACAAAGGGAGGCTGTTACAGTAAGTTACGAACATCTGGCTCACTAGGTAATAGGTAAATGTACCTGTTCCAACTTAAATGCAATTCAACTTAAGAACAAACCTACAGAACCTATCTTGTTTGTATCCGGGGACTGCCTGTACTTGACACGGATTTTCCCCTCTCCCACTCAGTCTAGTAACGGCCAATCTCACTGGATAGCATGCATGTGAAGGAAAACTCATTGCTCTAACAATGTGCTTCTCCAAGTGAGACAGTCAGGCGGCAACTCGTTGCTGTTAAAATGCAAAGTTCCCCATTTCTCTCGCTCTTTTTTTTTTGAGACATATTCTCATTCTGTCGCCCTGTGTAGAGTGCTATGGGTCATAGCTCACAGCAACCTCAAACTCTTGGGCTTAAGCAATCTTCTTGCTTTAGCCTTCTGATTAGCTGAGGCTATAGGCACCTGCCACTATGCCTGGTTAGTTTTTTTTTTAATTTCAAATCAATATGAGGGTACAAATTTTTAAATTCCGTTGTTCTCTTTTTAGCAGTGATGGGGTCTCGTTCTTGCTCAAGCTGGTCTTGAACTCTTGAGCCCAAGCAATCCACCTGCCTCAGTCTCCCAGAGTGCTAGGATTAGAAGGTGTGAGACACCATACCTGGCTCCATTTCTCTTTGTTAAATTAGAATGTATTTTTGTCCTTAGTCTTTTGAAGATCACTTCCTCCTCCACCTGTTATTTGCTCCATGTAGCTCAAATATTAATATAAAATTCACTGATTCTTTATTCGTTTATTTATTGAATTTATACATCTACTATACGGAAGGTACTGCTTAAGGTAACTAGAGAATATACTCCCCAGTTTAGAAATCTAATATTCCTAGAAATGAAACAATATTTGCATAGGGAACTTAAGAGTATTTTAACTGGTTTTGTAATCTGTGGAGCTAGAGGAAACCGCACTGCAGGGACTGATAAAGCTGCCTTCCTTCTCATCTGGGAAATGGAAACGTCCATTCCAGTTAAAGATTTGACACGTGAAAAACCACTGAAGCCACAGAGAAAGCTAATCTTCCCCTCACACACAGATAGAAAATTATGAGATATTTGAAGTATATGTAATACTTCATTTAGTTTCATTAACAAAATCTAAAATTATTTCATGAATATATATGACACTAAAAAAATCTAATAGCATGGTGTGCTTCTAGAATCATGTTTGGAATACTCAGTTGACCTTGTGTTTTGGAATTTGCTGATTTCAAGGGTCATTTCTAAGTGGTTTTTTTTTTATATCTATTGTTAAAAAATTTCAAAGAGTTGTACCTAAAACCAATAGCTGTCTACTATTCCATCTCTCTGACGACCACAAAAGATGAAGAAAAGACTTCAGTATTACATCAAAGAAGATAATATCATTATACATCTGAATCCATCCATTTTTTAAATTATAGTCAGCAACATTAATTTTCAGAAAATAACAAATAAATAACGTTTCCTATAAAGACATTCCACTCCTAGGCCTTCTCCTGTAAGTATAGAAGTATCCTTTGAGGCAGGGAAGTATCTTATTTTTTGAATTTGACAGATGGGGACTAACAAGATGTGGCTTACTAAAGTGGCTACATACTTTGCTTTAATGAGTTGATAAAACTGCTTTAGAAACTGTATTAGATAGCATTTTCAAAGTTTCAACATTTTGAGAAATCATACTTTCCTATAAAATATTTTCCTTATAATTTATTAAAACTTGCAGATTTATTAAATTTCTACCAATTCCTATAAGAATTTCACATCAAATAAGTACCAGGCTTGGTACCCATAGCAAGTGGTTACAGTGCCAGCCACATACACTGAGGCTAGCAGGTTGGAACCTGGCCCCAGGCCAGCTAATGACAACTGCAACAAAAAATAGCTGTGTGTTGTGGCAGGCACCTGTAGTCCCGGCTACTTGGGAGGCTGAGGCAAGAGAATCGCTTAAGCCCAAGAGTTTGAGGTTGCCGTGATCTGTGATGCCAAGGCACTCTATCCAGGGCAACATAGTGAGACTCTATCTCAAAACAAAAAAAGGAAAAAAAGAAAAAGAAGTATCAGTTAATGAGGTTTTATTACAAATGTAAAAAAGTTGCAGCACAAAAGTAGAATATGGCCAGGTATGGTGACTCGTGCCTATAAAATCTCAGCAGCCTGGGAGGTTCACTTGAGATCAGCCTGGGCAACATAGCAAGACCCCATATCTAAAAAAATTTTTTTTTTAATTAGCTGGGCATGGTGGGACATACCTGTATTCCTCAGCTACTCAGGAGAATGAGATGGGAGGTGACAGAATGAGACCTTGTCTTTAAAAAAAAGAAAAGAATAAAGAAAATAGTTGTGAATGGTAACTATTCTAATAGTTACTACTTCTAATAGTTAGGAATGGTAGGGCAGCTGCCTGGCCTTCTGGCCAGTTCTTTTCACTGTATCTATATTAAACATATCATCAAATCATTACTCTTTGGGGAAGTTTTTTTTTTCCCATTCAGTAGAACATTGACAGCTCTGAAGTGGAAATCTATCTGATTCCAGAACTTATCTATCTAAAATTATATTTAAAATAATTCAACTAAATATATATTTTTGGAATTTGCTCCTTTAAAAGATAAGTTCTAAGTGTTTATATTTTGCTGATATTTATTGCTATGAAAATTCAAAGTTGTCCTCTGAATTCTGTGAGCCTGTTTGTTATTCTGCATATAGCAAAGCCTGGGCAGGGGAGAGAGGAGGGCTCGGGCAGGAGACCCGCACTGACCAGTGCTTTCTGTGCTTCCCCTGCAGGTCTACCCAACCACCACGCGTGCCCTAGGGATGGGAACCAGCGGCTCCCTGTGTCGCATTGGTGCAATGGTGGCGCCATTTATATCCCAGGTACAGCCAAGAAGTGTCTACCGGGAGAGTGAGTCTGAGGGAGGGGCAGAAAGAGGGACCCCAGGTCCACTTAGGTCAAGGATATAACCAAGGCTTTCTGTTGACTTCACAAGTTTTCTTAAGGTGCCATTTCCCCATTGTTTGGATTTTGATAGGGAAAGAGATTAAAGGTCTGCTACCAGGCGCCCAGTCGGCCAGCAGCATGCACTGCACCGCACTGCACTCGGGCTTTGCTCAGCTTTAAACTGGGTATTGTTGGAGGAGGAGGACACAAAAACAGTGGATGATGCAGGAGCCTGGGCAGTGGGATGACCATGGCTCTAACCCTGAGTTAGGCTTATTGTCCAGTCAGTTGTCCAGGTGGGCAAATGAAGATCAGAGAGCAAGAGTGCAGGAGGCTGAGCTGAGGTGCAGAGAGGTGGCATTAGGTACAGGCAAGCCAGGCACAGGCTGGGATAAGACCTAGGGGTGACCTGGGACTGCAGATGAGGCCTTATTTCAGGAGAGACAACAGAGGCAAACATGGCAAGCTGGAGGGCACTGTACACCTTGCCCCTCTGCACTGGTCAGTCCTTTCTCACCATAAAAAACAGAATCCACTTGTTCTGGCTACAGTGGGGAAGAAAAGGGCAGGAATGAGGCTGGTGCCTGGGAGGGCCTGATCTAGGAAGTAGGGGGCCGACAGGGACCCAGGCTTGTTGGGGTCCTGGTCACTCATCTCCTGAGCCTGCAAGCTTTGCTCCTCTCTCCCCAAAGACCAGTGTGTCATGCCTGTCTGTGTACATGGTAGCCCCCTGAATCCTAAACATGTGTCCTTAGCTATGACTGCCGGAAGACACTGATTAGTTCTCCCCAGATGTCTAGAAGGGGGCTCTAGTTGGCCAGGCCTGGTCAGTTGTCCATGCTTGAGCTAAACCAGTTGCAGCCAAGGGTCAGGGTCATGTGTAAATGCAGCTGGGGGAGGTGAGGGTGAGCTTTTCAGAGAAAAAGTTGTCAAGGGATGAGTAGACTTTAGCACGGATTTCTTAAAATTTAACCGAGAGATTTTGTTTCTACTATTTTTTAATTATCTTGAGAGCATTTTCTGCATCTATCTATAAAAAAAAAATTGAGGCAGCTTTTATCTGGTGTTTTTGCTTCTCAAAATTCCTTTACACTTATTTTATCATTTTTAGCAAAGAACCTAACAGAGAAAGAAAGTAATAGAAGATTAACCCTTTTACCAGGGGACCAGATGAAGCCTAGTTTATTCCTCAAGCTTTCATTAGGAGTTGGGTGTCTTGGTTCTCAACCATCCAGAACACTTCCTGGGGCATTTGCAGCCGTTTCTCCCAGGAGCCACACTGCTTTTGGCGGGTGTGTGCATCGGGGAAGAACCCACCAGGTCTCCCAGGGCCACAAGACCCTGCTTTGCTCAGTCTCCTATAGCTGGGTGGGTTCTCAGTTTTTTATAATTGTCGATTGTGTTTCTCTGCTATGCTCATTTGTTAAGTGGAAATCAATAATAGCACCTGCTACAGAGGTTTGTTCTGAGGATTAAGTGAGATTAATAATGTGGAACACTTAGTTCCATGTTGGATACATAGTAAGCTCTCAAAAAATGTTAGCAAATAATGGCCACAATGATCAATGACAATCAGGGCTAAATGCCATTCAAATAAATATTTCTCAATAGGAAAAATATTTTTTAAGTCCAGTTGAGTTATATGTGGGTCATTACAAAAGTTTTGAGATGCACAAAAAACAAGAAGTATAAAATTCGCACAGACGGAAACAAATGAAGCCATCCCAGCAACACTGGTAAGCCGAGCACGCTGAAACTCGCACGGGTGAATCAGAAAGACCCTGTCAACTGTGCTTCTGAGAAGTGGAATAATGGACCATAATAGTCTGTCTCAAAACTTTTGTAGGAACCCGTGTATCAATCACTATGCAATTGGGGTGTTTTTCGTTCCTTAACAGGTTTGAATTGGGAGGTTTAGAATCTGGGAAGTTTTGTGTGTGTTCTTAGGATATTTGCCTAGGTAGGGGATGGGGTGAGATGCTCCAAGCTGACAGGTGGATTTGGTATGACTGCTGTGGGCTAATCAGTCTGCCTCCCCTTTGAGGTGGTTCTAAAACTTTAGCGCTTATCAGAGTTACTAGAGGAACTTCATAATTGAAAGATTCCTTGACTCCACCCAGAGATGCTGATTCACTTAATTCTTCCTCCTTTACTCTCTTTCCCACCCTTCCCCCACCCCTTCTCTCATTATTCTTTTGCCCTAAAACAAGCTGTTAAACCAGTTAACATAAAATGTTTACATAAATTACTCAGTAATATGCTTCCGCATTTGAATGACTATATTAAGTCTAGTACAAATGCTTCTTTTAAAATGAATGTCTTGCTGGGTGAAGTGGCTCATGCCTGTAATCCTAGCACTCTGGGAGGCCAAGGCCGGTGGATTGCTTAAGCTCCCAGGTTTGAGAACAGCCTGAGCCAGAGTGAGACCCTCCCACCTCTAAAAATAGCTGGGTATTGTGATGGGTTCCTGTAGTCCCAGCTACTCTGGAGGTTGAGGCAAGAGAATTGCTTGAGCCCAAGAGTTTGAAGTTGCTGTGAGCTGTAACATCACAGCACTCTACCAAGGGTGACAAAGTGAGACTCTGTCTCAAAAAATAAAGTAAAATAAAGTAATAAAATGAATGTCTCAAGATGTTCAGTTGACAGTAGAAATAATAAGGGTCATGAGTATGTGGTTCAAGGAAACAATAAAGGGGAATTTTACTGTTAAGGTATTAAAGACTCACTTAATTACAGAGGGATCAGCACAAGGTCTCTATCAGTAAATCAGGGACTGCCTCCTTTCTTATTCTGGGGAATTTCAAGCAGTCAGGTGCTGTAGCCCTAGCTGAGTGTCTTAATCAGTTCAGGCTGCTATAGCAAGTACTGGGTGGCTTATGAACAACAGAAATTTGTCACAGATATGGAGGCTGGAAGTCCAAGGTCAGGTGGCCTGCACAGTTGGGTTCTGGTGAGGGCTCTCATTCCTGGCTTGTAGACGGCTACCTTCTTGTTATGTCCTCACATCCAGAAAGAGGTGGAAAGAATGCTGTATGGTCTTTTTCTAAAAAGCACCAGTCCCATTCATAGTGCCATTTATGAGGGCTCCACCCATGAGCCCAAAGCCTTGCCTCCAAGTGTAGTAATGTACCATCATATCAGGAATTAGGAATTCAACATATGAATCTTGGAAGGACACAAGTATTCAGTTCATAACATCAAGCATCCCTGGATTCAGTGGTGTGGAACTGCTGGTGCCTACGAGGGTTGGTTTGTCCATCTGGCATATCCACAGCTGTGGGCTTCACCCTGGGTTTGCAGCACAGGCCCTTGCAGCCCCAGGGTGCATGGTCACACCTGTGAGGGGTGCAGGGCATGAGTAACACAACCAAGGCCCCTCCCTTGTGGCCACACCTAAGATGGTGCCTTGTCAAATGAGACAGTCTAACATGTAGTCCCAGCTACACAGGAGGCTGAGGTAGGAGAATTGCTTGAGTTCAGGAGTTTGAGGTTGCTGTGAGCTAGGCTGATGCCAGGGCATTCTAGCCTGGGACAATAGGTGACTCTGTCTCAAAAAAAGAAAAGAGAAGAGAAAAGAAAACCACCAAAAATAATTCAATTAGTTATAATCTATTTTTGATGGTATAGAATTGAGGAATTGAGAATAACTTTATTCCAATCAAATGTTCAACATTTATTGAACTCTTAAACTCTGTGCCTGGCATAGTCCTAGTTCTATTTTTTTGCAATAGTAAATAAGTGAGACAAATTGCCAGTGGTGTAGGCCTGGACAGGCTTGTGAAAGCTGATCGTTACATTTTCAGTAAAATTTGCAAGCTGGTTAACCTCACATTGTTGTTTGAAATTAGCCACAGTGTTAGTTTTTTACACTGAGGACATTGGCTATTGCTGTTAATCAGAGCTCTCAATTGGTCTTTTGAGAGCCGGCTGTTACTTCTATGGCAACACACCACCACGTGGTGCCTGCCCTTGAGAATCTTACAATCAAGTTGGGTACTTTAGAAATATGCAGGTAAGTTAAGATAATTTCAGACTGTGATTAGTGCTTCAGAGGTAATGTGATGAGTAAAAGGAGTAACAGATAGGCTTTTTCAGGCCAGTCCTTTCTCTGGAAAGGTGATGTGGCGGTTGAGATCTGAAGTAAGAGGAGTTGACGGTGGTGTAAAGGGAAATAGCACTGCAAGTAGGATGAGAGGTGGCACACAGGCCTTGTGGTGGGACAGAGATTGGCATGTTCCAGGAACAGAAAAGAGCCCGGGTGAGCCCAGTGGAGAGAAGTGCAAATACAGAATGTACCTTCTTGGCACATTGAGGACTTTGGATTTTATCTTAGGAACAGTGGGGAATAATTTCAGAGTTCTCAGATGAGAAATATGACCTATTCTCCTTTTCTAAAAGATCACTTTGGTTGCTATAGAGAGTAAATTGAAAGGGATCAGGGGAGAACAAGCTTACAAGGCTAATTTCATGTTGCCACATACTGTTGACACGAAAAGAGAGATTTTAGAATTCTGAAAAAGTCTAAGATGGTATAAAGATATTGAGAAAGATGGTAAACCTGATTGTGTAAAATATTTTCACACACACAAAAAATTTACTGGGCAGTGCCTGTGGCTCAAGGAGTAGGGCACTGGCCCCATATACTGGAGATGGTGGGTTCAAACCTGGCCCTGGCCAAAAAAAAATCTAGTTTTTTTTTTTTTTTTTTTTTTTTTTTTTTTTGACAAAGTATAATTATGTGGCCCGGGGTAAACAGAAAGGGACAAACCAACCACAAAATCTTGGGCCCAAAAGATCAACTTTCCGAATGTTTTTATTTTTTATTATATATTAGGTA
>CAUYTI010015131.1:0-27682 GCA_963575145.1 Galago senegalensis | reverse complement strand
TCATGGTATAGTATCCAAAATAACCACTTTTGCTATTTTATGTAAACATTCTAGGGTTTTAGAAAACATATTTATCCTTTTACAGAAAGAAACAACCTTGTTTTTTATTTTTATTTTTTGAGACAGAGCCTCAAGCTATCCTCCTGGGTAGAGTGCCATGGCATCACACTCATAGCAACTTCCAACTCCTGGGCTCAAGAGAGTCTCCTGCCTCAGCCTCCCAAGTAGCTGGGACTACAGGCACCCGCCACAGCGCCTGGCCATTTTTTGGTTGCAGCCATTGTTGTTTGGCAGGCCCGGGCTGGGGATTCGAACCCATCACCTTAAGAGTATGTGGCTGGCGCCTTAGCCACTTGAGGCACAAGCACCGATCCATGGATGCCTCTTGAAACACAACCTATGAGATGTGGTTGACATTTCTTTGTTTTTTATAGTACTTTTCAGTATTAAGATACATCACCTGGGACAGTAGCTGTGGCCCAAAGGAGTAGGGCACCAGCCCCGTATGCTGGAGGTGCAGGTTCAGACCCATCCCCAGCCAAAAACTGCAAAAAAAAAATAAAAAATACATGTACCTAGCATGAATTCCTTAATATTACTGTAGCTAGGAAGGATCTTTACTACTAAGCACATGTAATTTTAAAGTGGATATTATACTTGGTTATGAACAGAAAGATGCAGTTGGCCTAAACAGATTGCTTAAAGGCATTTATTTTTGTCCATTGATACATACTAGTGGCCATAAGAAGCCTAGAAAAAAATTTTTCTTCTTTTTTGAGATAGAGCCTCAAGCTGTCCCCCTGGGTAGAGTACCGTGGCATTACAGCTCACAGCAACCTCCAACTCCTGGGCTCAAGCAAGTCTCTTGCCTCTGCCTCCCAAGTAGCTGGGACCACAGGCGCCCACCACAACGCCCGGCCATTTTTTGGTTGCAGCCATTGTTGTTTGGCGGGTCCGGGCTGGGGATTCGAACCCGCCACCTTAGGTGTACGTGGCTGGCGCCTTAGCCGGTTGAGCTATAGGTGCCGAGCCGAAGCCTAGAAAAATTTACAATTTTTTATATTATCTCTGCAAGTGTTACTTGACTTGACATATCAAATGTTAAGAATGAGTTTAAGATGCCAGATTTATAATTGGAGCAGCAGTATATATTTCTTTACCATTTTTTTTTTTTTGCTAGCGTCTTTAACAGCTTAAATTTAGGTAAAGATGGAAAAATTAGCTGTAGAACATGATAGGCAGAATATTAGAGGCCAAATAGATTACTTAGGAAAGGACAAACACCCAGAGGTGATTATATAATAAATAGATGAGCAGGCTGTGCACCAAGTCCTAATTCTTTTTAGAGTGATTTTCTACTTTATATGTAAATGTTCTGAAAGAAACTCTACTCAGAATACTGACACCAGATGTGTTTTCCCTGTATCATGCAATTGTCCTGTGATTGTAATTCAGTTTTGAAATTAGGTGAAGTTCTTGTAGGACCCCTGTAGATTAAGGGTTCAGTCTCATAAGAGGAAGGTCCTGCAGGGAGTCACCATGTTACACTTCAGTATGACTTTGCAAATCTGAGGCTCCCATGTATCTCCAGGTTTGATAATTTTCCTATAAAGGTTAACAGTTGGGGGAAACACTATTCCTTTGTCTATTTCTATTATAAAGAGGTAAATGGAGTTAAATCCATAAGGGAATTCCTATTGTGGCATTTCAGATACACCACCTTCCTGGCATGTGGGCAAGTTTACCAACCCAGAGCTGTGAGCCCTATAGTTTTAGGGGAGTTAACGGAGGCTCCGTTATATTGGCAATCAGTCATTGGTCATTGTTAACAATCTCAATGTTCAGTTGCCTTCACCACCCTTGAAGGGAGGATTGGGCTAACAGTTCCAATAATCTAATCACTTGGTTTTCCCTTCATCCTCCCAAGTCACTGCATAAGTAAGCATAAACTCAGGTATAGTTGAAAGGGGCTTTGTGAATAGCAAGAGGTCCCTTAGATTTAGGAAAGGTTTCAGGCACTTGTGCTAGGAACTGCGGGTACCACGTCACAGTCTTCAAGTGGGACTTAGTTAACTAAAGCTGTGCTGTCCAGTATTTGCTCTTTCCAGTAAGATAACCAGTAGTTTATGGTTATTTAAAATTTTCAGTTCCTGGGTTATACTAGCCAATTCTAATTGTTGCAATTGTTTAGCTGGCCTAGGCTGGGTTCAAACCTGCCACTCTCGGTGTATGTGGCTGGTGCCGTAACAACTGTGCTATGGGCCCTGAGCCCTAGCCAATTCTAAAGAGTTCAAAAGCTATGTGTGGTTAATGACTTACCTTGTTTGAGTGTGCAGATATTTCCATCATAGAACTTTATATGCCACCGTCTTGAACATTTTGATGGCAGAGCAACTTGAAAGATGACAGTTTTTTGTGAAAACATGAAAAATTTGGCTCGGCGCCTATAGCTCAACCGGCTAAGGCGCCAGCCACGTACACCTAAGGTGGCGGGTTCGAATCCCCAGCCCGGGCCCGCCAAACAACAACGACGACTGCAACCAAAAAATAGCCGGGCGTTGTGGCAGGCGCCTGTGGTCCCAGCTACTTGGGAGGCGGAGGCAGGAGACTCGTTAGAGCCCAGGAGTTGGAGGTTGCTGTGAGCTGTAATGCCATGGCACTCTACCCAGGGGGACAGCTTGAGGCTCTGTCTAAAAAAAAAAAAAAAAAAAAAAAAAAACATGAAAAATTTGAAGGGTAACTGAGTTGGATATGTACATCACTGGACATAAAATAGCTGTTCTCGTGTGTATAGCTTTTGGTCCACATTGTCTTCTTTCAAGCTAGCAGCTTGTGGTTTGAACAAATGGAATATCCTGGAAGAAAGAATAACTACTCTTATTTTATTTTATTTTTTTGAGACAGATCCTCAAGCTGTTGCATTACAGCTTACAGCAACCTCCAACTCCTGGGCTCAAGCGATTGTCCTGCCTCCGCCTCCCAAGTAGCTAGGACTATAGGCGCCTGCCACAATGCCCGGATTTTTTTTTTTTTTTTTTATTACAGCCATCATTGTTTGGCAGGCCCGGGCTGGATTCGAATCTACCAGCTCAGGTGTATGTGGCTGGTGCCTTGGTCACTTGAGCCACAGGTACCGAGCTAGGATCACTCCTCTTGGTAAGCATGTTTCTTTCACATCTAAATTAAGAATGAGTATTGGGTGGCACCCATAGCTCAGTGGATAGGGTGCCAGTCACATGCACTCAGGCTGGTGGGTTCGAGCCCAGCCCGGGCCAGCTAAAACAATGACAACTGCAACAACAAAAAGTTTGGTGTTGTGGGTGCCTGTAGTCCCACCTACTTGGGAGGCTGAGGCAAGAGAATCGCTTAAGCCCAAGAGTTTGAGGTAGCTGTGAGCTGTGATGCCAATGCCCTCTACTGAGGGTGACATAGTGAGACTCTGTCTTTTTTTTTTTTTAACAGTTTTTGGTCGGGCCAGGTTTGAACCCACCACCTCTGGTATATGGGGCTGGTGCCCTACTCCTTCAGCCACAGGCCTCTTAAAAAAAAAAAGTTATTGGTAGGGTAATGCGTGCTTCTAAAAGTATACTCAGTAGGTTCATTTGCACCCTATGGAGACCTGAGGATATTGGTAGACGCACCTGGTTAACAGCAAAATTCAAGAGAACGAGACTGGTTTTAAAATTGTAACCAAAAACATGGGTTAACCTGGTCAGTCCATTATTAGTATCAGCTGGTATCCTCCTTAGCAAAGTTTCACAACTGAAGGATTTCATTTTAAGGGACACTTTTAAAGTGGTAACAATAATGGTGTTGGAAAGAGCACATGTTCTAATTCTTTTTTTTTTTTTTTTGGCGGGGGCTGGGTTTAAACCCACCACCTCCGTTATATGGGTCCAGGGCCCTACTCCTTTGAGCCACAGGCACTGCCCATGTGTTCTAATTCTGTCTTGTGTACCCATATTCTAGCATTTAATAGCTAAGCAGCTTGCCAAGTCTTTGTAACTTCTTGAGTAGGAGAAAACACTGCTTTTTCTCTGCTCTCACCAGGACTACTGTGAGCAAATGTGTACGGATTTCCACAAGCAAGCAATTCAGCGGACACCAGCTGGAAGTCTTACAATTTAATTCTGATACTCTACCTGGCAACAAACGTCAGAGCTCACAGGTTGAGGGCTCAGTCCAGGACTGCCATCTTTTCAGATGCCAATTGCAAGACTCGTTTGTTTTTACTTATCTTTTTGTGATCCACCAGATAGAAATGGGGGGTTCCCAAGACCCTTCTTGGGTTTAATTTGCTAGAGCATTTGACAGAAGTTGGAAATAGATCTACTGGATTTATTATATAAGGATACAGATGACATGGGTAGGGTAAGGCATGTGTTGAGCTCCAGAACTTGCAGTCTTGTGCTAGCACTTCTGGGTGGCCAATTCCTCACATACATTAACCTGTCTTCAAACTATCCTATGATGTGTGTACTGCTTTATTATTTGTTTTGCATATGAACCAAAGAATAGAGTTAACTTTAGAATGGTTATACAGTTCATTATTGAATTAATGGATGGGTCAACGAAGACCCGTGTTCTGGCTGTGAGGGATCCCTCTTCTGCGCTGTCCACTGGGATCTGTAGCGAGAAGGACCAGTGTCAGGTGGGACTAGTTCAGCTTCTCCTAGGAGTCCCGGCTGCCTCTCTGCTGGTCTTCACAAGCTGAGCGAGAGGCCCTCCATCACCCATCTAATCCCCAATGTCCCCCGCTTGCATTGTGTCCATCACCCGCAAAGCCCCTAACCCTACTTCTGACCCCTCAATTGCCACTCACCGTCTCCGCCTTCCCATTGCAGCACTTTCCCCTCAAAACTATAAGTGAAAATAAATAACTTCTGCAATCCCGAGGTTCCTTTCTGGTGACCCCACTGCCCCTTGCTGGGGTCCTTCTGGTCTGGGGAATCAGTCTCTGCCCCTCACAGCCCTGATCTGTTTATGATTGGGCCAGACCCATGCTAGGCATATTGAATGGAAGGACCAGGGGCTGGGAAGAAGTCAGAAAAGGCTGGGGAGGTTTCAGGGAGCAGTGATGGGACAGAAAGAGGTCAAGGAATAGACTGAAACCACCAAGTATGATAAAGCAACCCAAAGCACAGGATGTGTCAGTCAGGTAGGTGACCTTGTTAATTCAGTGCTTCAACTACTCAATCCAAAGTAGGCCCACAGTCACCATCACACCCATCCTGTTTTAATTCTCTGCATTGCGGTTTATCTCCCTTCCACTCTCAGTACAATGTGAGATCCGTGAAAATGATCTATCTTGTTCACAATTGATTCCCTGCACCCCGACTTATGCCTGCATTAATTTTATACTGTTGAGGGACATTTGCACTAGAATGTTGCGAACAACCCAAGTGCCTGTCGACAGCATGAATGGACAATAGACTGTGGCATATATAGGCCATGGAATGCTATTCATTCCTGCTAGTCATTCCTAAAAAAGATGGAAGTTTTGCATCATTTGTAACAACCTGGTTGGATTTAGAGAACATTCTTCTAAGTATCACAAGATTGCAAAAACAAGTATTACATGTACTTGATACCAGTTTGAAACTAGGAGATTAACAATCACAGACCCATAGGAGAGAAAAGATCTAGGGTTCTTAATAACAGTAAAATAAGATTCAAGCACTACTCTTCCCTAGTTACCATCTGCAACAAATCAACAATCTATGAGGCAAGCCTCCCCCAGTCCCTTCTGTATGCCACCTGGCCCCAGCAAAAGGGCTGGCACCTAATAGCTGTTCAATAAACATTAAAAACTGAATGGGGTGGTGGTGCTTGTGGCTCAAAGGAGTAGGGCGCCAACTCCATTTACTGGAGGTGGAGGGTTCTAACCCAGCCCCGGCCAAAAACCTGGGGAAAACATCATGCTCTTTTTTTTTTTTTTTTTGAGACAGAGTCTCACTATGTCACCCTTGGTAGAGTGCAGTGGCTCATAACTCACAGCAACCTCCAACTCTTGGGCTTAGGCCATTCTCTTGCCTCAGTCACCAGAATAGCTGGGACTACAGGCTCCTGCCACAAGCCACAATGCCTAGCTATTTTTTGGTTGCAGTTTGGCTGGGCTGGGTTTGAACCTGCTACCCTCAATACATAGGGCCAGCGCCCTACTCACTGAGCCACAGGTGCCACCCATTAATTATCTTTTCATAAAACTTGTAGCAATTCCTATCTTTTTTTTTTTTTTTTTTTAGCAATTCCTATCTTTAACAGCAATTATTTATTTATTTATTTGAGACAGAGTTTCACTATGATGCCTGGCAGAGTGCCATGGTATCACAGCTCACAACAACCTCCAACTCTTGGGCTTAAGCAATTCTCTTTCCTCAGCCTCCCAAGTAGCTGGGACTACAGGCACCTCCCACAACACCTGGCTATTTTTTGGTTGTAGTTGTCATTATTTGGCAGGCCCGAGCTGGGTTTGAATCCTCCAGCTCCAAGAGTATATGGCTGGTACCCCTAGCCACTGAGCTACAGGCACCCAGCCAACAGCAATTGTTAGAAGTGCACAGGTATGGAATCTTCATAATTTGATTTTATTGATCTATTTTATGCCAAACTAAGGCATAAAACCACACATAATTATTTTGATTTTCATTTTCTGACTGTTGGTGATATTATTTTTCCATATTCTGAGATAAGTATCTGATTCTGTTCTGTCCACAGTTCAGCCAATTATGCAAACACCATTTATTCTATAAAGCATGTTCCCACTGAATCTACTTGTGAACTTTCTATTATGTTCCATTGAAATTCTATTGAAAGTTCCATTGAATTGTTCTATATGATTTATGTGGCAAGTTCCTCCTCTCATTTTTTTTTTTTTTTGGAGACTGTCTCTCACTATGTTGCCGTTGGTAGAGTGCCACGGTGTCATAGCTCACAGCAACCTCACACTCTTGGCCCTAAGCCATTCTCTTGCTTCAGCCTCCCAAGTAGATGGGACTGCAGGCACCCACTGCAACGCCTGGCTATTTTTTTTGTTGTTGTAGTTGTCATTGTTGTTTAGCAGGCCCAGGCTGGTTTCAAACCTGCCAACCCCAGTGTATGTGGCCTGCACCCTAACCACTGAGCTATGGGCACTGAGCCCTCACTATTTTTTTTAATAAACAGTACTGTTGGCTATTCAGTTTTTCTATATAAACTTTAGAAAAAAATGTTTTTTTGAGACAGTCTCACTTTGTCACCTGGACAAGTACAGTGGCATCATCATAGCTCACTGCAACCACTAACTTCCAGGTTCAAGGGATCCCTCTGGCTCAGCCTCATGAGTATCTAGGACTACAAACACTAGCCACCATGCTGACTAATCTTAAAAATTTTCATAGAGATTGGCATGTTGTTATGTTGCCCAGACTAGTATAAACTTCTGACCTCAAGCAACTCTTCTGCCTTAGCCTCCCAAAGTGCTAGGATTATAGGCATTAGCTCATGCACCTTGTTTACAATTTTTTAATTTTAAAATTGGAACTATATTCATATGATTCAATGTTATATTTTATTGCACCCCCAATAGATTATTACTTATATGTGTATTTGCTCACCTAGCCTTTCTGAGTTCTTTGTGAAAAATAAAAATATATTCTTTGTAATCCTAACTCTACCTCAGTGTTTTTCAACCTTTTTCTCATGGCACATTTGAACCTATAGTTTAACTTCTGTGGCACACTTAAATTATGTTGAGCAAAAAAACAAAGAGTAAAAAAAAAGGAAAATACTGTGCTTCGAACTTCTTTCAAAAGATAATTTAATTAATCTTTAAAAGTTTTCCCAGCACACCAAAGATCCTCTCTAGCACACTGATGCACAGGGCTGAAAATTGCTGCTTTATCTACTGCCCCTCTAAATATAGCATACTATGTACACAGTTCTGCACCATGCATTTTTTACTTAGTATATTCTGGATATCTTTCCAAATTAGTATACAGAGAACTGCTCCATTCCTTCTCACAGCTTGATAGTGTTTCACTTAATATGCCAAAATTTATTCAAGCGGTCTTCTCTTGACAGATATTTCAGTTCCAATTTTTTTTGCTATTACTGGCCCACCTCCCAAAAAGCGGAAATGAACATACTTGTACATAGCTCATTTTATACACATGCAATTGTATCTGTAGGATAACTTCCCAGAATTGTGATAACAGTGTCAAAGAGCAAATATCTTTGTCATTTTTCTTTTTTTTTAGAGACAAAGTCTCACTTTATTGCCCTTGGTAGAGTGCAATTTCTAGTCTTACCAGCAATATATGTAGAATTCATGTTTTTTCAGTCTTACCAACACAGTAAGTATGCTGCTGAATTTTTAGATTTTTGCCACCTTATTTCCATTTTTAAAAAGTAAAGACAACACACACTGAGATCTGATGGGAATAACATGGCACTTACAAAACTCATTTGAGATACTCTTGTGATACTGTTTTTATGATACTAAATTTTCCAGCCAGAAAATAGGTTATCTGCCATCATTTATTCATCTTTTTCCCCTGTCATCTCTCCTATTCAATTTAATCATTTTTCAGATTTAATTTTTTGTACTTCAAAATTTTTTTTTTTAGAGACAAAGTCTCACTTTGTCACACTCGGTAGAGTGTTGTAGCATCACAGCTCACAGCAACCTCCAACTCCTGGGTTTAGGCGATTCTCTTGCCTCAGCCTCCCAAGTAGCTGGAACTAAAGGCGCCCGCCACGACGCCCGGCTACTTCTTTTGTTGCAGTTTGGCCGAGGCCGAGTTCGAAGCCGCTACCTTCGGTATATGGGGCCGGCGCCTCACCCACTGACTGAGCCACAGGCGCCGCCCTGGTTTTTATATTTTGTATTACCACTTAATTTTTATACATAGATATCTTTTCCTTTGGGGGATTATTTTTTCGTTTTTACGTCTAATTAGTAGTTGTTAGTGCAGGGATTTTTCTTTCTCATGTTCTTGTTGGATCTAGCACCTTACTGAATGACCTCTGTGTGTTGGGGGAAGAGGGAAGCGAGGGAAAGAAGCCTGAATTGTCTCAATAACCTCAGTTACTGTTGTTATTTCTGGCAGTGCTTCACCACTGGGCATGTAAGAGTGATTAAGATGAAACAGACCCTGCTCTTTCCCAGTTATCAATGCCGACAGAGGAATTCTTACACCATTGACACATGATAGTGTTAACTCTCAGACGAGGCATTCAGAGAAGACGTACTTTGGAGGAGGTGACTTTGAGATTGCACTTTTCACTCTCAGGGGAGGTGACTTTCTGTCCCGCTCTTTTTGACACACCGTCCCAGCCCTCCTCTCTCGAGATAATCCCAAGCCTTTTCTCCTAGCTTCTACACCTGCCGGCTTTAGCCTGGGCGGCCTCTGCGGCTGCGCAAGACTCCCAAAACGTCTGACTGGTAACAGGCGTAGCCGGTCCGCTGGGGGCGGGGCTTAGCGTAGCTTATTTGGTGGGACGGTCCAAAGGTTGGCGGAAGTGCTCTGTCTTGTTGCCGGAAGTAGGAAGAGGAGGGTTGTGATGGCGGCTGCGACTGAAGCCGAGGGGGTGAGTACGAGTGGCCCTGACCTGGGGTTTTTGTTGGGGAGGGCTCTGGGCAGAGGCAAGGCTAGAGGTGGAGGCGAAGCCTGGTGGCGGCCCAGGGAGGCGCCAGACACTGTAGGGGTTGGGCTGGCAGTGGAGGTCCCAGGCCCAGCCTAGAGGGAAAAGCCAAGCCACCCCGCCTAAAGCCTATCCAACTCGCTGCAGGTACCGGTGGACTGCACGGAGGAGAGGTCCCTCACGGTAGCTGAGGAGCTGGCCGCCCAGAAGCGCGAACAGAGGCTGCGCAAATTCCGGGAGCTACATTTGAAGCGAGTGAGTAGTCTCCAAGGCCAGCTCAGGTCTGACTCCTGGCCAGGCCTGCGCGCTTTTATAGTGGGACTGTTGTCGGACTAAGGAGTTTGTCTGCTTGTCAATTAACGGAGAAGTGGATGAGAGATTAAGAATTCCACTTTTTTTTTTTTGAGACAGAGTCTCACGCTGTCGCCCTGGATAGAGTGCCCTAGGCGTCACAGCTCGCGGCAACCTCAAACTCTTGGGTTTAAGAGATTCTCTTGCTTCAGCCTTCCAAGTAGCTGGGACTACTGGTGCCCCCCCACAACGCCCACCTAATTTGTTGTTGTTGTTGTTGCAGTTGTCATTGTTGTTTTAGCTGGCCTGGGTGGGTTTCGTCAGCCTTGGTGTATGTGACTGGCGTCCAACCCACTGAGCTATTGGTGCCGCCCACAATTCCAGTTTTATTTACAGAAAAGTCAGCAATTTTGGAGAAAAGTAAAGACATACTTTCAAAGGGCTGCTTTTTGTTATTTTTTGCTATATATATATATATATTTTTTTTTTTTTTGAAACAGAGCCTCAAGCTATCCCCCTGGGTAGAGTGCTGTGGCATCACAGCTCACAGGAACCTCCAAATCCTGGGCTCAAGCAAGTCTCTTGCCTCAGCCTCCCAAGTAGCTGGAACCACAGGTGCCCGCCACAATGCCTGGCTATTTTTTTGGTTGCAGCCGTTATTATTGTTTTGGTGGGCCCAGGCTGGATTCAAACCTGCCAACTTAGGTGTATGTGGCTGGCACCTTAGCCACTTGAGCCACAGGCGCTGAGCCATGAGGAACTGTATTAAAGGGTCAAGGCATTAGGAAGGTTGAGAACCACTGTGCTAGAGAGAAATCTTTTATGAATTCATCAGTGCAGCAAACTGCACTGGTATCTTGCACTAATAAATTATCACAGCCACTTCGTCCTTCAGCGACACTTACCCTGGCCAGTCAGCACCCATCAATATTGTGGCAAGATCTTCCACCTACAAAGAGATTAGGACTTGTTAAAGACTCAGATGAGCATTAGTATTTTTTAAGCAATAATAAAGTACTTTAATTAAGTAAAATAATAAAGTATTTTAATTTCAACCTTTTGACTGAATTGCTTACTCATACATAATGTCCATTTTAATATTCTATAAGATAGTGTTTCTTTTTTGTAGAGTTAGAATCTCACTTTATTACCTTCAGTAGAGTACCGTAGTGTCACACTGCTCACAGAAACCTCCAATTCCTGGGCTTAGGCGATTCTCTTGTTTCAGCCTCCTGAGTAGGGTAGCTGGGATTACAGGTGCCCACCACAATGCCAGGCTATCTTTTTTTGTTGCAGTTCGGTTGGGGCTGGGTTTGAACCTGCCATCCTTGTTGTTATATGGGGCCGGTGCCCTACCCACTGAGCCATAGACTCTGCCCTCTACAAGATAGTATTAATATGACTTTTATATGCACTAGGAAAACAAACCTTTGCATGACTTACTTTATGGTGGTATTTGCTTCATTGTGTTGGTCTGGAACAGAAACCACAAGCCTTTCAAGATAATGACTTGTATGACCAAAAGCAAAAGTGACAAAGTAATAGGGAAATGAATGAATGAATAAATAAACAAGTATACATACATATCATGTTTCATCACAAGTATTTTATGCTTCAGATTATAACAAGTTACATAGAATAGTAAAAAGCAGTTGGTAATCACATATCTACTAAGGTACCATAAATCAGAATATACAAAGAACACTTACAGCTCAGTGATAAAAGAGAAATAAACTCATTTAAATGTGAGCAAAGCATTTGAGTAGTTACGCTTCAAAAAAAGTATCTTAAGTGTCCTGGAAGCATATGAAAAGAGGCTTGACCTAATTAGTCACTAAAAAGACTCAAGTCGAAACTACAAATATCACCACTTTATTACCCCTGGATAAATACATTAAAAGTACAAATAGTTGTTCACGCAGATGGCAGATGGAGAGAAATTGGAGCCCTAATACATTTCCAATGAAAATGGTGCAGCACTTTTGGAAAACATTTTGTCGAGTGCTCAAAATATTAAATACAATTCCACCATTGGATCCACCAATTCCAGTTCTTACGTATTCTGAAAAAATGAAAATATATATAACCACAGAAAAAATTGCCCTCAAACATTCACATTGGCGTCATTAATAGTAACTCCCAAACTGAAAGAATCCGAACGTCTGCCAACTGATGTGTTGTGCCCATAGAATGAAACGTTACAATAAAAGGGATGAAATCATGATGCCTGCAACTAAAAGGATTAACCTTGAAAATTACGCTAAGAAAAGAAGACAATCACAAAGATTACACATTGTTTGTCACCATTTATGTGAAATATTCAGCAGAGGAAAATGTATCAATACAGAAAATAGATTGATGGTTGCCTAGGGCCAAGGTGGGGGGATGGGAACTGAATGCAAATAGCTTCTTTTTGTGCTAAAAAATTGTTCTAAAATTAGATTTGTGATGATAGTTGTGTAAATCTCTGCACATCCTAGGAAAACACTGAATTACATATTTTAAACAGGTAAAAAGTAGTCTTACAAGTATTATCATCATAGCTATTTGAGAACATACAGAATAATTTTACACGCGAGACTTTTTAATAGTGTAATAGAGTCATGGTACAGATATTCCACTTAAATGTTTATTATAAATATTATTTGTAGAAATCATGCTGACAGAATTATTTTCTCTAATTCACTTTCTATTTTATTTTCAACCTTTTATTCATGTACTCACTTTTAATTGACAAATACAAAATATATATTTATCATGTCTAAATAAACTATTATGTCGTTTCGGAGTATGTAGACATAATGAAATGGCTAAATGCCTCTAACAAAAAGTGTTAAGGAAGCAGAGGGAGTCGGTATCTTGTTTAAGACGATCCCTAAAATACAAGCTGACACGAGATTTACTCTTTCTCTGTCTGAGCAAGAGGAGATAATCACCTACGGAACTTTAAGGACTATCTCCCATCTGTTTTGAAAGCATTAGTCAAGTGTAGAATCATAAATATGGCACATAAGAAAGGAAGAGTTATTTCCAGGATTCTTTTAACTGATAAGTAAAGGTACAATATATTGTGGATGGAAACTCCGGAAATAGTGGTCCTATCAGAAAGAGCAGAAATTGCAGACATGAACTGTTATGATAAATACATGATCGCAAAATTAGATTACTATGGAAATAAGACCAAAGGGAAACAGAAAATTAGGTGAATCTTGATGTATGCCCAACTCTGAAATGTTTATTAACTTCTTTTTGTTGCTGACCTTCTAGTGCTGAACAGGAGCAGAATGCAAGCCCACGCTTAACACAGGAGGGTGATCGAAAATGCCATGAAGAATATATAATAGCAGTAATAATCCTGTTTGTGACACCACAGAAATGTTTCACAGTGATTAACTCTGAGAAAAGTAGTGAAATCACTCAGACACATTTGTAGTACACAACATTTTTTTACCTATTAAATGTAAAAGAAACAGCCCCACTGAAGTCAGTACCGTGGGGTATAGTTTTGGTAGCTACAAACCATTATCTGCAAAAATAATGCTGTTGTAATTTTCATTTTATTGGCTTTATGTTTAACTTGTAATTTAGGTTATAATATAATTGAATATGTAAGCCTAAGAAATGTATGTTTTTTTGTGTGTGTATTTTATAACATCATAGAAATTCTGGTAATATTAAGATGCTCCAGAATTTTTCCCTTTCAAGAGCCACTAATTATATGCAAGAAATGCTGGTATGACTCATACTAACCAATGACTACTATTTATTAGACATACTATTATTTATTGTAAATACTATGAAACATATGTGTCTTTAACATTCAGGAGATATACACATAAGTCAAATATCAATAATCAAATTTGGGCTAAGTAATCTAAAATGTACATTACCTAGAATCATGTGATTCTGCTAGTCTGCAGTCTCGAAGCTCAAACCCTGAAGATTAAGGACTTGTCTAAAGTAACAAAAGTTGTTACAAAAAAGCTGGAATTAGAACCCATCTCTCCTAATTCATAGTTCAGTTCCGTATTATAGCTGTCAGTTGGTTCCTCTCGGCATTATGAACTATATAAAAAAGAAACACGCTATGTGAAGTAATCACAGGACGAGATTGCCAAACCTTCACACCAACTACTTTTGTGAAGGCTTTTCCCTCGTGATGTCTTATTATGCAGTTTAGCCACAGATTTTCATCGCATTTATACATCCCACTCTTCAGAATGTCATATATATTCCATTTATTTCAATTTACTTCCAGTAAATTAAATGTGGCTCACTCATAGGATGGTTGAGGATGACAACCTCTCTGCATATTTATGAGAAATTTGAACAATGTAAATCAGTTATACTATCATGTTAAAAATGAAGTCTTAATATCTTCTGTAATAATACCATGAAATTTTCCACCAATACCTAAGGCAGACGTCTGGCTCAAGCTCATATTCTAAATATTTCTTTGCAACACTAGCTGACATATCTTGGTTTCTATGACAATTTGAGTGCAGCAAAGATGGGCTTTAATGAACCTTAAAATATCTTGTCCCACCCCTACTACAGCTTTAGCCATACTGAACTACTTTTAGTTCTTTTAATACACCATGGTCCAAACTCCTACATGACTTTATTCCATATCCTTACTTGCATGAATCCCCACCCCATCCACTCCCAATTTCCTATGAAATACCCATATGCATATTAAGACATCAAATGTCACCAGCTGTGTATTTCTTCTCTAAACCTTAGAAGTTCAAATAATGGGCTTCCTTCTGTTTGGCATCAAAATGTCTTCCACAGATAGGTTCATATTATACCAACTTTTTTTTTACATATCCATCTTTATTAACTGACCAAATAAATGATGTGGTTACTGTGTTCTTACAGGTTGCATTAGGTAATAAACTCTTTGAGATAGTGTGCTTTTTTTCATCTTGGCATTTCTATACCTCCAGTAGTGATTGGTAGAAAGAAGATGTTAAGTAAAAACATCACAAATTAATTAATCTGACAAAAATTAGAAAATACGTTCTAATGCTCTAGATATAATGATTTTCAACCTTGATCTACAAAATTTCTCAAATGTAGAAACTAATCATAACTACATAGCCTTCTCTGGTCAGAAGTCCTCCCTCGGGCATAGCAGGTAAAGAAATTTGAGGCCTTGATTGTGACGTGGATCCCTGGTGAAGTGGAAGTTCCATGCTGGAAGGAGCAAGCAAAAAAGATCTACCCACTGGCCACTCTCAGAGCAGGAGCATTACTTTGAGAAAAGTGCTTTTCTTCCCCAACCCTGGTGCAGTGGCAGGCAGTTCTGCCCATAGGGGAGGATGCAGAGTCCTATAGCTTTGCCTGTAAAGACTGACTTTAGCTAGAACAGGGAGTGGATAACTCCATGCCTAGGGGATTTATCAAAAATAATGGAAGAAAAGGTTAGGAGATTCACAGTACAAGCAAAACAGTAGACCAGGCAGAAATTTGAGAAAATCAGAGAAAGAGAGACAGAGAGAAAGAGAGAGAGAGAGTCAGACTACAATGGCCCTTCCAGGGGATCACAGTGAACTCTGGGGTTTTGAAAACCATACCCATGTGCTGCTTTGCACTCTGAGAAAATCAGAACACGATGAGGATTGTAAATGAAAACATTCTCCAAGCCACATGCTGACCCAACAACACAGGTCAGAAGCTTAGTGGACGTAAAGGGCTGAAACACAACTTCTAATTCTAAACAATTAGTTTTCCTGAAACAGATGTGGCTTCTACAGAACTTGAGCATAAAGATAAAATAGCACATCCTTAGCATTCTAGAACTGTGCACATGCCCAAGACCACACCCTCCATGATCATAAAGGAACCTCCAAGTTAGTAGTATAGGAAATGAACTCAATTAGCTTAAATGTGAAGCTAACAAACATTCTGCATGATGTTTGCAGCCTCCAAGCCTCATGTTCATCTAACTACAAAAGGTTAGAAAAACCAAACTAGCTGAGGGAGATGGTGATTTAAGCACATTTTACCAATAATGGAAATATTAATTTAGGAGTTTATCCCTGGACATCACTATAAGGAAAATATACTTCCCAGAGTTAATGCAGGTGCATTACTAAAAAAATGATCGAACAAAAGACCAAATAAACAATAACAATACCACTTAGAAGGGTGGGTTGTGTATTTATAGGTGATACAACACGTTACCTAAAATATACAGTTTGAAACAACAAAAACAATGACACAATGAAATAAGAAATGTGACCCACAGACAAGAAGAAAGCAAATAGACTGTCATTGAAGGGACCTAGATGATGGATTTAGCCAACAAAGACTTCAAAGCAGTTATTATATAATAGATATATTTAAAGGACTAAAAGAAACTGAGATTAAAAATTAAAGGCATAATTTTAATTTCTCATAAAATAGATCATATCAATGAGATTGCTATTATAAAAAGGATACAAAGATTTTTTCTAGAACAGAAATATAATAATGATAATGAAAAATTCACAAGTGAATCTCAACAGTACTGACGCATGGTATAATACTGTTGGATCTTGACAACATGCTAAGTGAAAAGTTAGGAACACCATGTATGATATGTCATAGTGCTTCTATTTATATGAAAAGTCCTGAATAGGCAGATATATAGAGACAGAAATAGAACGTGATGGCCTAGGACTCTGAGGAGGGTTATGTGTTAACTTATGCCCCCCTCCCCTAAATTCACGTTGTTTAAACTCGCAGTATCTGAGAATATGACCTTATTTGGAAATAGTGTAGCTGGAACCTGTATTTCTTTCTGCCTATGTTGTTATTCTCGGGGATTCAAACAGTGAACCCACGGACCACACAAGTAAGCGAAAGCACAGATTTTATTGATAGGAGAAGACAGAGAAGGGAGCCTCCTCTGCAGCCAAGTGGGGGACCCCAGCAGGTAGCCCATGTCGGCCTCTGTCTCAGGGTTTGCTGCTGCTTTTCCTACCCTGCAGCCAGGGGAGTTTGAGGAGATGGAATTTATGCCTGAAATGTCACAACCATTTGGCACCAGAAGTCTGTGGGTAGAAGTTAATTTCAAAGCTGCCCCAGTGTAGGGTTATCGTCCCACCTGAGGCACTTCTATGCTCTTGGAGTGGAAGCCCACAGGAGATGCTGGTCAGGCTGGTTTTCATGAGCCTGTCTTTTCCTAGACATGGGGTTTGTGATAAGGCTGATTTCTAAGCCTACTTAGGCCCAGAAAATGGGGGGATCCCTGTCCAGTCCTGGGCAGGAGAACAGTGTATCAACAATGTGGTATTGTAGATAGAAAATGAAAGGGTCAAAAGTAAGTAAAACCACATGAAGTATGGACTTCGAGTTATAATGAATCACTATTATTTCATTAGTTGTGACAAATATAATAAGATATACTTGGTATGGGGCATATGGGAACTCTGAAACCTTCACAACTTTTCAGTAACTCTAATACTACCCTGAAATTTATTTTAAGAATGAGGATGAGGAATTGAAAGAATGGGAAGATTATCTTGAATATTGTAGCAGAGCAGGTTAAAGCATTTGGACTTCAAAGAATTTGGGAAAATAATGAAAATATTTAAATAAAAGGAAAAACAACAATCACATTTGAGCACTCTGTTCATACACAAGGAAGATCACAGAATTTTAAGGCAATATTTATAGTATTTCCTTCCCCTTCAATTAAAACAAATGTGATTTGACAGGAAATAGAATCTTTCTAATTGTTTGTGGGACTTTAATGAGAGTGGACCTCTTCCTTTTGGATATTCTATACACATCCACAGTTCTGCTAGCTCAAACCGTGCAATGATATCCTCGTACACCCACACAGACACAGACTTGAAATTATTCCTGTTGTTTTTATTTTTAGTAACCTGTCTGTTGGAATTTCAGAAAAACAAAAGGTTGAGAAATCACATTTAATAATAATATATAATTATAAATAATATGTAATTTCTGTATTTTCTATAGATCTATGAGAACTACAATTAAGATAGAATATTTTTAAAAGAAATATAAACAATTAAATGCTATTGTCTTGATACAATATTGGCATTGTCTACCTTGCCATATTGGTTGGATTTACTAATTGCTACTAATGAGATTTTCAGCTGACTCTCAGGAGAAACTTTTTTGCTCTTTCAGCAACAGTACTTTGGAGCTAGTCATATTACTGCTTGCTTTCTCTTGATTTAAGAATCCTTTATTAATATTTTTCGATCAAATGGAGACTTTTCATTAAGAAGATACCAACTAATATTTTATTATTAAATCTAATTATGAAGAAGAACCATGTGCCTGTGCATAAAACTTCCTTACAGCTTGACAGTGGCTCATCCTTTGCCATTTATCCACTTACTATATTCCCAAGTGAGGAAAAAATGACATCTGGGATACCCAGAGGCTTTATTAAATTTGAGCCTTTCTCTTTCTCTGGCAATGTAAGAAAATATAATGTGGTAATTAGGTAAAGAGTCACCCCACAAATGTCTCTTTTGAGAAAACATCACAAGAACGAAGTTTACACGGTTCAGTTTTAGAATTTAAATCTTTCAACCAGATGAATTCATTTAAATAAATACACAGTTTTGAAATGAGGTTCTTATTTATTTTCTCTGTAAAATATACATTTTTTGTTTTCTTTAAATGTTGCCAATACAAGTGGAATATCACTTAGCAAGTATATTTTCATTTTATTTTGTTTTCCTTAAATATTGTCAAAATAAGTGAAATACTACATATCACTTAATGTGTACAATTAATTACGATTAGGCACCAGCCTGTACAATAATTAGTTTTTTTCTAAAGCAATGATAGCTTTGATATGCATACGACTACTGCAAATATTTTAAAGTCTGCTTGTATAAATGATGGATAGTCTAGGGAAATTTCAGGCCTTACTCCCTATAAGAATATATAACTGAAAGGAACAAGATTGACTGTCAACATTGTAACTCTGGAGCCTGTGGAAAATGAGAGGAGGTCCTGCACAGCTGAGACAGGCCCATTGTTCAAATTCAGATAATTCAGATAATTCAGATAATTCTTTGCCAAATAGAGGCATAAAAACAAAATTTGCATTGTTCATCATCGCATTTAACCAAAATAGTGAATTTTGCTCTCGGAAAATATTTTTAAGGGGTAAGAATTAGCAATGTACAGTAAATTGAAGAAGAAATATTAAAATTTATGGTATTGTGTAAAAATAGTCTGTTGGGGGATAACACCACTAATTGTACTGATACATTTACCCATAGAGATGACTCTGATGCTCTGCTAGTCACCAATTATTTTTATTTTTCTATTTTGGATTTAAATCTGTCCACTTATGGAACAAAATACAAAACCACAATGTAATTAATCTAGGAGAAAATTATATGAGAATTAAGAAAGGCGAGAACTGTGACTCATTCTGTTAAGAACTTATCACTTAATTTATCTTTGGACTGTTTCTACTGTATTGTTAGAACAGATGTTTAAACGGCAAGTAGCCTGTGATGCACCCTACCCTTTATTACTCAAGTGGTTATTGTACAACTATTCTCCTTTCATAGTTCGTTGATCCCTGTACTTTCCAACAATCTGTCAACCTTCCCTTTCTTCTCATTTCTCCTTATTACTTAGATTAAATGGCATGTCATTTGTCATTTGAGGAACACTCCCATAAGACCTCTTCATGATTTATATGTCACGGATCCTTGGCAAAATCTTGCTGTCTTCTTTTATCTGTGCCTTCAACTGGGCAATTACGAAACTGTATTGGTTCAGAATAAAGTAGAAATATAGTAAATTCATTATTTCCAATGTAAAGTATACACACAACACTATCTAGACACTATATGAGGCTTCTCCGTTTCATCCATCTTTCTGTAACATAATTTTCACTTTTGTTTACACTCTCATTTCTGCAGCTTGCCACCTCGCTTTAATATTAGAAAAAAGATAAAATTATTTTCCATGAATTTCTTCCTCTTCTTCCCAGGCAAATCCACTCCCATCTTCACTCTTTCCTTGTGTTACCTTCGAGGGCACGCTTTTCTAATCATTATTTCATCTATCAAAGAACTTGACTCTGGCTACTTTTATTTTTTCTGCAACTTTGTTCTCTTCCATAAATGACTTTTCTCCAGCAATTTGGTCCTTTCGAATAGCTTTGAATCGTGCTGAAATCTCCGTCAATACATAGCGTAAACATAAAACAGTAACCCTGCTGTACTACCTCCCTCGAAGTCTCTTGTTCATAGAAAACGTTATTCACATTATCTCTGAAGTCTTTGTTCACTTTTTGGGGTCTATGTCTTACTCTTCAGATCATTTAAATATGACTTCCTCTACCATCTCTATGTGTTCAAAAGGTCTGTGTCTGCTCAGTGTGGTGGAAATTTTTCAATCTTCATCTTAAAATGCGTTTCAGCAGTAGGTGATGAAGCACCTTTTCTCTTCCTGAAAGTAAAATCTCTTCCTTTGGCATCAACAAAGCCGTGATGTCTGTTCCTCCTACCGTGCTCTTGGTTCATTTTTGTCTACTCTGCAGAATCATCTTATAGGTCTATAAACCAATTGGTCTTAATTTTTATGTATCTTGCAAGATACAGATCAGATGATTTTTTTTCTTTCTTTTTTCATATATGCAAAGTTATCTGATTCTTCCTGCAACATGTGATGAAATAGCTTCTTTTTTTTTTTTTCCCACTGAATTGCCTTTGCACTGTTGACAGAATTATTGACCGTGTTAGTCGAAGGCCTCTATGTGGACTCTCTCTGCTGTTTTATTGGGAAATACATCTCTGTCTCTTACTAATACTACCACTCTCTTGGTTACTTTAGCTTTGTAACAAGTCTTGGAATCAGACAATGCTGCAACTCCCATGCTGTTACTCTTTTTTTCTTTGCATTTCTGCATAAATTGTTAAACTAGTTTGTCAGTTTCTATAAACTACTTTATGAGATTTTTGCTGGGGTTATTATATTTAATCTATACATCAATTTGGGGAGAATTAACATTTGAAAAATATTATGACACATTACTGTATTTATGCATTTATTCAGATGTTCTTTAATTTCTCTAAGCAATCTTTTATAGATTTCAATGTGTAGGTCTTATGTACTTTTGTCAGATTGATCTTAAATGGTTTTGTGTCCTTAATGCTATTGCAATATTAAAATTCTATAAAACACATACATTGTTTTTAGTAGACTTTTGTAGATTTTATAGAATTTTATAGAAATTGTATAGAAGTTATACATTAGTATAAATAGAATTCAATTCTTTTATTTTTTCCTTTCTAATCGGAATCTTCTTCCTTTTGCTTATTTTACTGTTTAGAAACCTCCATGGGCTTGGTGAAAGCAGATATCCTTGTCCTTCTATAAGTTTAAAAAAAAAGCATTCATTATTAAAAAAACTTCAGTTTTCACACTAAGTATAGGCTAGCTGTAAGCTTTTTGTAATACATCCATTTTAAAAATTTTTGTTAAAATATCCAAAAATATCAAATTTAACATTTTAGCCCACTGTAAGTGTACAATTCAGTAATGTTAAATATACAACCATCATCCTTATTAATCATCAGAACTTCTTCATTATCCCAAACTGGAACTCTTTACCTATCAAACAACAATTCTCTACCTCTCTCTTTCCACAACCTCTAGTAACCACTCTCGTGCTTTCTGTTGCCATGAATTGGAATTTTTATGTCACATAAATGGAAGCATACAGTATTTGGCCTGGATTATTTCAATTAACGTGTTTTCAAGGTTCGTCCATCCTGCGTCATGTATCAAAACGCATTCATTTTTAAGACCAAATAATAATGCCCTGTATGTACACTCCACGTTTTGTTTATCTAGGCATCCATTGGATTCTTTTCACTTTTTAGCTTTTCTTGAGACTACTATGAATGTTGGTGCACAGATACTGCTTTGAGTGCTCACTTTTAATTCTTTTGCTTCAACTTACCACCAGAATTGTTTGATCATATGTCAATCCTACATTTACTATTTTAAGAACGTGCATATAGCTTTCCATGGTGTTTCCATCACTGTACATTCCCACCGGCAGTGCATAGGGTTCTAATGCTTCCGTGTTCTAATACTTTCTCATATGTTTATTTTATTTTACTTTTTTGACTAATTTTTAATTAAATCATAGCTGTGTACATTAATGCAATCATGGAGTACAATATGCTGGTTTTACATACAAGTTGAAATGCTTTCCTCAAACTGGTCAACATAGCCTTCAGAGCATTTTCTTAGTTATTGTGTTAAGACATTTATATTCTACACCTAGTACGTTTCACATGTACCTTTGTAAAATGTTTTCTCTTTTTTAAATGATGGCCATCCTAAAGAGAAAACTTAAGCCTATTCAATAGCCAGCCCTTTGCAACGATTAAACTGCCTTCTGTCTGTTTTTTTTTTTTTTTTTGAGACACAATCTCAGTATGTCTCCTTCAGTAGAGGGCAGTGGCATCACAGCTCACAGCAACCTCAACCTCCTGGGCTCAGGTGATTCTCTGGTCTCAGCCTCCTAAGTAGCTGTGACTACTGCAAAGCCCAACTATTTTTTAAGAGACAGGGTTTCACTCTCGCTCAGGCTGGTCTTGAACTCCTCAGCTCAAGCAGTCCTCCCATTTCAGCCTCCCAAAGTGTGGGGATTACAGGTGTGAGCCACCAAGCCAGCCTGCTGTCTCTCTTTATCAGTTTGCCTATCTTGAACGTGCCAGATGAGGGTGGTTAGGAAAGCGTCCAGCCTTGCATGTCTGCATTTTTCATATTACATGACTGAATTTTACAGACAGCCCCCCTTGTGTAGGAATAGTTCATAAAACTTCCAGTTATATTCTCCATAGTCAATATTCTTGCATGTTGTAGTATACTTATAGCTAAATGGTATTGTTGGGTATAGTACATTTTGTTTATCCCTTTATCAGTTGACAGAGGTCTACCTTCTGTGTAAAAGTTTTGGATTAAACAACTATTATCAATTCTTTTGCATCATATACTTAAGATTTGAATTCCTGGATAATATAATAATTCTATTTTTAACTGGCAAACTGTTGTACTATTTTATATGCCCACAATGTATGAAAGCGACAGTTTTTCCACGTTCTCACTGGCACTGTTATTTCCAGGGTTTTATTGTTGTTGTTATTATTATTACCATTGCAGAGATGTATAAAGCGGATCTCGGTGTAGTTTTGATTTGTATTTTCCTAATGACTAACGATGTTAAGCATATTTTCATGTATTTGTTGGACTCTTTTCTTTGGAGAAATGATTATTCAAGCCCTTGGCCCCTTTTTCAATAGGCCTCTTATCTTTTTGTTGTTGAGTTTTAAGAGTTCATTCTATAATCTGAATATTTTCACTAGAAACACAGGATACCTTTCCATTTATTTAGGTCTTTTACAATTTATTCACTATACTTTTTTGGTTTATTTATTCCTTGATTGAGTTAATTCCTAAGTGTTTTAATTTTGTGGATGTTGTTGTAAATGGAATTGAGTTTTAAAAAAACAATTTTTGATATTTTGTTGCTAAAGAACACAATTGATTTTTGTGTATTGAATTGCATCCTACAACCTAGTTGAATTTACTTATTAGTTCTAATAGTCATATTTTTAACAATTCTTAAGAATTTCCTTTATATAATATCATGTCATCTTTGAATAGATATAAATTTAATTTTTCCTGTCTAATTTGGATATTCTTATTTTTTTTCCTTGCCTAATTTATCTGTCTTCAACTTCCAGTATAATATAACGATTGTAAAATGATTTCTTTGTCTAGTTTCTCTTATTAGAATTGAAAGTTTCTTTTGCAATTGAATATATGTTAGCTGTAGTTTTTCATAAATGTTCTTTTTTATGTTAAAGCAGTTTCCTTCTATTCATAGTTGGTTAGGTATTTTCGTTTTAAGAGGTGTTGGATTTTGCCAGATTTATTTTTCTTTCCATCAATTGAGATGATCACGTAGCTTTTTTGGTGCCTTCATTCAATTAAAGGTTACATGAGTTGATTTTCTATGTTGAGGCTCATTGCAATCTTGGAAAAACAAGTCTATAATCGCACTCACTGAGGGTATATAACCTATTGCTAATATTTTGCTGAGAAGTTTTGCATATATATTCATAAGATATATTGGCATATAGATTTCATTCCTTTTAATTGGCTTAGTATAAGGATAACACTATATTCACAGAATGTATTAGAAATCGTTCCCTCAGCTTCTGTTTGAGAAAGCTTGATCTTATTAAAAGATTCTAAAATAGTGTTTGATCATAAAAAATGGAGTGAGTGTATAGCAAGAGATAAAAAAAGGTGAGGGCTCACTGTGACCCTGTCCAGCAGGACTGAGGAGAGCTGCCCAGGTTGGCTGGACGCTCCGTTGCCCGTGCCCTGCCTGTCCCACAAAGCAGCCAGCCAGTGTCTTCCTGCCTCTCATTCTTCCCAGGCTTTTCAATTTTTCTGTTACTTGCTCTTAATATTATTTCTTGTCCCAGACAGCTGTTGTTAATATATTTTCCTATAAATGATTTTGCCAAATGTCTATTCCTGAGAATATTCCTGGGCAGATGAAACAAAGGCAGTCACCTGACCAGTCACCCCAGGATCCACCAAAAATCTCACACACACAGAGCATGTCCTTGAGAACCAGGCTCTTTTTGCCTCCCCTGGCACCACTTAGCCACACCAGGAACACAGACCACTGTTCTGACCAAAGCCACCAAGCTGGGGAGTGAGAGACGGCAGGAAACAGGTTAAAATGCCACCTGCTTTCATTAAATTTTGGCAGCTTCTGTCATCATCATACATTCTCCTGTTTATTCAGTTTTTGATTAGAGAGGTTCAGAGCTTTGAAAGGAATTAGTTCTGACAGTATTTATCAACTTTACCATTGTTTTAGCGGGCGGGGGCTGAGTTCGGAATTCTTTACCGTGACGTTGATGTCATCACCGGGTTTGTTCTCTGTCACTTTAGTTTAGTTGCTGCAGGGGCGAGGTGGCGACTGACTCCGGCCTCCCCTTCAGCCTCATTCTGCATGTTCCTGTCATGCTCTGTAACTCAGACACAGCGACCCCCCCTTCAGGTCTTCACACTGACCCGCACATTTCCTCTTACATGGGTTATGTTCGCAGTCCTGACAAAGAGGTGTTTGTTAAGTGAGAGAACAAAGAGTGAATGCTTTGCTGCTATCTCCCTTTCTGCAAATGTTATTATGATTATTATTATTATTCTTAGAGACAGACTCTCACTTTCTGCCCTTGGTAGAGTGCTGTGGCATCATAGCTCACAACTTCCAACTCTTGGTCTTAGGTGATTCTCTTGCCTCGGCCTCCCAAGTAGCTGGGACTACAGGCACTGCCACAACACCCCACTATTTTTTTGTTGCAGTTTGGCCAGTGCTTTGGTTTGAACCCACCACCCTCAGTATATGGGGCCAGCACCCTACCAGCTGAGCCACAGGCGCCACCCGCAAATATTTTTTTTAAAATAACAATCATCCAAAATGCAGTATATTTTTATCCCTCTTCATCTGATATAAATGAGAAGGGATGAAAAATGGGCCTATGGAAAGTTAAAAAAAATAGTTTTATAAGGAGGTTCTCCTAAGGATACAGGCTTGTATTGCACTCCAGGAGCTCATACCGGGAGAGGAAGAGAGATAAATGTATTGTTTTTGATCTCTAAGCTAAGCAGAAGGACATGTAATCATTTTTTTCTCATCTGCTAATATCTCAACATTCTGTGGAGCAGATTCAGGGACCCCCTGCTGCATCTTACTCACTAAGCCATTTCAGTTGTCTGCTACTCTACACGGCTGCACTAATCACCAACCTTCACCTGTTTTTCCTATACTAAAAACTAACATTCTAGTTTACCTGAACTCATGGTTTGCATATTTGCCACGTCTGGCAGCACAAATCATGTGTTTACATCTCCAGGAATGTGTTTTTTTCCCCTTGATTTGAGTGTCCTACAAATCTACTTGAAGATTCTGAATCCCCTTGCACATTTTGTATGCTTCAGATCAGGCAAAACTTGGAAAGACTACCTTCTATGTAAATTAAGATTCACGGAGATCATAATGAGGGAATAATTACTTCTCTGTCCTCACCTTTCTCTGCTTCTCATCAGTATTCTGATAGTTGCCTCATTTTACTTTTAGGGAAAAAAGTTATTTTGATTTCTATCACAGTTCACTTGCTGGATTTTTGATTTGCATCCTTGATATTTCCAAAAAGTTTTCTGCCAGTTTTTCCTGCTCTACAGACCATCAAAAGCTGGAACTGCCCTCCTCTTGAGTCTTCTTTTCTTTTCTTCTTGCTGTGTCACCTAGGGGGTCTTACTTAGAAGTCTGGTTTAGATGCCACCTATTTAATGGTATTTCTGGTGAGAATGCTACAAAACAGGCCTTGAACTTCAATGATTTAGGACTCTAGCCATAATTTGTCTTGCTCACAGATTTCTACAGTGTCTGGGGCAGTGATGTGTTAGGCCAGGGCCAGGTTCAAGTCAGCCCCACGTGTTTTTCATTTCAGGAGCCACCTGGTATCCAGACTGTACCCCCCTTGGGGCAGATGGTAGAAGCACAGAAAGAGTGCATGAAAATACTTGATGCCATTGATGGCTACACTCAAAACTGGTACATGGTCACATCTACCCGTATTTTGTTTTGCTAAAGCAACTCACATGTCCAAACCCAAAATCATACATTTGAAAAATATACTCTTACTTCACAGAAGCAGGGAGCTTGTTGGCATCACTTATGTCTCATACCAACTATATACCAATGGTTCATAATAACTACAGGTTAATTTTCCTATCCTTGCTTTATTTAAAAATCAATTTCACGCACCTCATTTAATATCTCTATTAGGATATATTTAGCAGATGAACTAAACACAACAGGCTAGGAATAAAACATTTCATGCTAGGTGGCACCTGTGGCTCAAAGGAGTAAGGCACCAGTCCCATATTCTGGAGGTGGTGGGTTCAAACCCAGCCCCAGCCAAAAACTGCAAAAAAAAAAAAAAAAACCCTCAACATTTCATGCTGAATCACTGGCTCCCAGATGGTGTCGTTCTCATTTTCTTTCTCTTAGTAAGTTGACTTTGATTCACTCAATTTCTCAATGAAAAGATGAAGGCATTTCTTGGGAGCCTTCCTTCACTGCACTTCTACACACATCCTTTGCAAATCTAGTTTATTCTGTTTTAAAATATAAATTGAATCTATTCATTAGTCTCCAGTTCAACTGTCACTTCTTCAGCTGAGGCTGCCAAGATCTCTCATCTGAAATGATGGAAAATATTTCAGAGTTGGTCTCCACGTTTCCACTCTTGCTTAGTGTCCAACCCCCCCAGCAAGTCAGAGTATTTTTAGTGTGTATTTAAATCAGGTAATGTTTTCAACTTGGGCACGTCAGTATCCTTAGCTCAGCATCACAACTTACCGTAGCCCCAAACATCCGCATGCTGTGGTCTGGCTTAGCTCTCTAGCTTCAGGTTTAAGTCTCCACCTGCCATCTGCACGCCCAGCTCATGTTCATAATGACGGCTTGCCTACCTTGTTCTTCCAGCCTAAAAGGCTTTTCACATGCTCATCAGTCACAGGTTCAGGGAACCTCCTCAAATGCCTTCTGGGACTGATGTAATGAAAGGGTCTCCCTTCCTTTTTACTATTGTCCATCACTGATATCTCCAACTTTTGGGTTTACATTGATCACCACCAAAAATGACCAAGGATGAGAAGGTGTGAT
>CAUYTI010015129.1:0-26367 GCA_963575145.1 Galago senegalensis | reverse complement strand
AGTCTCCTGTCTCCGTCTCCCAAGTAGCTGGGACCACAGGGGCCCGCCACAAAGCCCGGCTATTTTTTGGTTGCAGCTGTCATTGTTGTTTGGCGGGTCTGGGCTAGATTCGAACCCACCACCTTAGGTGTATGTGGCTGGTGCCTTAGCCACTTGAGCCACAGGCGCCGAGCCCTGAAGATTCTTCTTGAAGGTTCCCCAGCTGGCAAGTGGTGGTGGGACAGGGGCCAGGGGCTGGGGGGATGGGCAGATTACTTACCCACTGGTCATCTGACTTTGGGGTTCACAGTGAAAGCTTTAGGTTATGCTTCTAGGTATAGAAGGTACCACTCTATCCCACTTTACAAGTGAAGAATCGCAGGTTGACAGTGGAGAACTGACTTTGCAAATTAGCAAAGCTGAGCCAGGATGGAAACATGACTCTAAAGGCAGGGTCTGCCTCTGCTGGCTGCATTCCTTTTGCCTGAAGACTGGTCCCCAAGTTTCTCCTGAATCAGACCTGTGCTCCCATGTCTCGACCCAGATACTGAGCCCACAAGGACAGGTGGGAGGTTTATGTTGTCTCAATTGTTTAAGGCCAACACCGTGGCCAAAGGTGAGGAAAGGTCATTTGCCTGGGCCTGACCTGTGTGCCTACCCTCCAGGGAGGCTGTTGTGAAGGGGATTGACTCATGGCCTTAGTCCGTTCCCACTGTTTCTGGTCCCTAGATGCTGCCTGACTCAGCTCTTGACTTACTCCATCTTCCATTGTCACTGGGGTCATCATTCATGTCATTTGGGTTTGTCAAAAATTATGCATCTTTGAATCAGAGTTGGCACAAAAGGCTATAATTTTGTGTCTTAAAATGGATTCTCTGAGGCCTTCAAGAAGAAACCCTCTCTCCTTCCTTTTCCTCTCTCTCTCCCCCTCAAAAGGATTGATACAGAGACGTAGAAAATGCCACTGGGCTCACAGGCACCCTGGCAGGGGGGGCAGAGAGCCGCATTAAGAAACCGCATGGCGCTAGGCGATGCTCTTGACGTGCTGTGGTTTTCTGGTTCATTTTGCTAGACTGTGCCCAGCGCTGTTCCCGGAGCCATTTGTCACTGTACTTACAACTCACATCACACCCCTAGTCAGCCTGTTACCCTGCGGAGCCAACAGCTTGGCTGTTTTCATGCAAAGCCAGCAAAAACAGACAGCCTGGTGGAGTTGGAAAACACCAACTCTGGAGCCTCCTCCTTTCTTGCAGAAATAATAAATGATAACAGTATTCAGGATGACTGGAGCCTGGTGACGACAAAAACCAACTAAACAAACAAACAAACAAAAGGTGTCTGCTAAGCCCTGGGCTGGGAGATTGGGCCTGGCTTGGGCACATGTGTGCTAGGTAACTGTGCTTTCCTCTTTCTGGGCCTCAGCTGTTTATTCATCAGTAAAATGGAAATCCTGGCTGAAAATGAGCCTGAAGTTCCTTGCCAGCATTTGAGCACTGCATTGTTTTCCTATGGCTGCTGTAGCAAAGTCTCACAAACCAGGTGGCTTAAAACAACCGATATTGATTCTCTCAGCGTGTGGAGGCTGAAGTCCGAAATGAGGGTGTCAGCAGGGCCAAACTCTCTCTGCAGCTCTGGGCAGAATCCTTTCTTTTCTCTTCCTGCTTCTGATGTGGCTGGAAACCCTTGGCATTCCTTGGCTTGCAGTTGCATGGATCCCATCTCTGCCTACATCTTCACATGGTCTTCTCCCCTGTGTCTGCCTTTGTAGATGTCCAAATTCTGCTTTTCTTATAAGGATGCCAGTCACATTGCTGTAGAGCCTACAATAGTATGACAATAATACCTGACAATGCTACAGCCTTATTTTAACCTGACTCCATCTGCAAAGACTCTTTTTCCAAATAAGGTCAGGTGGATAGGTAACTGTGGGGCCGTGGGTTAGAACTTTAACGTATATAGTTAGAGTTGACACTATTCAACCTATAACAGATACTATTCAGTGCTTTCATAATGGATAGGTTTAAGGGGGTTTATTTTTGAAATATGAGATATAAGTTATTGATGGCTCATCCTCAATGGGGATGAAATTAGGGTAGCCAGAGCAGGGACCATGATTAACTGCAGCCAGGGCCAACATTAAACTGGGATGCACTGCTATAGAGTTACATGTTGTTAAAATATAAGAGGACCTTCTGTTGCCCTGAGATGTCTCTAGTCACCTGTCCTCAGGCTGCCAGTGGGACAGGGCAGTTTGTTTTTCTATTACTGGAGTTTCTGATTGGTTTTGGTAACTATGCTGAGTAATATACAGGGTATCCACTGTGACATCAGGACACCTCCAGAGCAAAATGAGACCGGGTGGGATTGAATCCTGCTACCCCCTCATGTTGGTGATATGGTGTATCACAAACCCCTTGAGAACAAGGAGTTTGTCTGTCTTACTCATCATGTATCACCAGTGCCTAGCACAGGAGATTAAGGGCTGGAGCATACGGTAGATGCTCAATACATATTTGTTGAATGAATAAATAAATTATCTGACAGATCTGATTGTAAACATGAGCAAAGGGAGCCTTAAGACACAACATCCCAGGACCAAAATACTCTTTTGAAATGGTTAGGTCCTTTTAATTTTCAATCCGTTTAATCAAGGGGCTGCCATTCCATAACTTGGGACGCATCTGGCACCTTTATATCTTTGTAGCCACTGATATTTTCCCCATTTTACAGCCAAGATTGAGACTAAGAGAGGCTGAATACTTACTCAAAGCCACATAGAATTATGTTGTAGAGATGAGAACTCTGGCCACACCTGCCCGACAGGGCTGGGCCTTTCTTTTGGTTCATACTCTAGGACAGCGGTTCTCAAACTGTGGATTGTGACCCGCAGGAACTGTATTAAAGGGCTGCAGCATTAGGAAGGTTGAGAACCACTGCTCTAAGAGAACAATTTGCCTTCAAGCCTCCAGTCCCATGTGTAATCACATAGTCAGAGTAGCTACTTCTTGTGGGCATCCTCCAAGATGGCCCTCAATGACTTGTGTTGAGAGCCACTGCTCTCAAGGTTGAAAACCACTGCTCTAAGAGAACAATTTGCCTTCAAGCCTCCAGTCCCATAGTCAGAGTAGCTGCTTGTTGTGGGCACCCTCCAAGACGGCCCTCAATGACTCTTGTGTTCTGGTGTCTGTGCCTTTGGACAGGCCCTCTCCCTCCTGAATAGGTCTGGTCTGTGTTTCCAATAAGGCACTGCAAAAATAATGATGTGTAACTTCTGAGACAACTTCCATATTGCTCCCTCCTGGGTCACTGGCTCAGGGAAGTCAGCTGCCATGTGGTGAAGATATTCAAGCAGCCTGTGAAGAGGTCCATGCGGTGGAGAACTGAGGCCTCCAACCAACAACCATGTGGGTTAGCCACCTTGGACATGGATCCTCCAGCCCCAGTTAAACCTTCAGATGAGACCCAGGCCCAAAGTGACATTTTTGACTGCAGCCTCATGAGTAACCCTGATCCATAACCACCTAGAGAAGCCCCTCTTGAATTATTGACTCACAAAATTTTCTTAAAAGTTTAGTTTTAAGTTACTAAATCTTGAGGTAATTTGTCATGAAGCCACAGATAATAAATGTTCACCATATATTTTTTGCATAACTGAAGAAACTAATAGATAAATGAAGGAATGAATATATACACTTTTTTTTTCAGATTAATTACATTTCACTAGAAATTAGCTCTGTCCACCATAGACTAAGTGAGGGTGATTTCAGATAAATAGGATCTTGTGTCTCTGGACGTCGGTTTCTTCATCTTTCATCTGTAGAATGGGATGACAACAGTAACCACTTTATTTTTTTTTTCTTTTTCTTTTTTTATTAAGTCTAGTAAAGTATCTTAGGAATGGAAAATAAACCAGTAACCACTTTAAAGAGTTGCTATAAAGATTCTGCAAGAAAACAAAGGCAAAGACAGTTAGCACAGTGCTTGGCAGGGGTAATAATTAAATTATTTAACACTTAGCACAGCCTGGGCATAAATAGTCAGAATGGGTACCAGTCATTACCACCTGGCTCCATGTCAGCCATGGGGTGTGGCACATGATAGGATCACAGCACATGATAGCTGTGATCATGGTTCTTGCTGCCAGGCCAAAGGCTAATTACCTCCATACCTGCTTCAAGGAGCTCTCAACTTAGTGTGGAAAAGAGAGAAGCAAGCAAACAGTACACTTAGTGTGATGAAGGGCATATACACAGTATGAGAAAATGTGCAATGAGGATCCCTTTTGCAATGGGAGGGAACAGCCTGTATAATCACAGGGAGCAGAGGTCTAGAAGTCTCTGGCCTTGTCAGCCTCAGTTCCAGCTCTCAGCCACTCTTCAGAGTTGTCCCCCCAACACACACCCAATTTCACTCAGTTTTAGAATTAAAAAATCAATTTGGAATCAAACTAAAACCCAACTCCACCACTCACCTGCATTGTGACCTTGGACAAGTCACTTAGCCTCAGTTTCCCCACCCATAAAAATAGTTTTTTTAACTCATAGTAAGCCCTTAAGCAAAATCATACTCCATCCTATGTGCTATACTAGCAAACGCTTTGTAAACATCATGTGGGTGACTATTGCTACTGTTCTTACTATTTCAGGTGCGGAATTCTACCTCTTCATCCCAGAAGATTCTGTACTCATGGAAAAGATGGCTCCCAGAGAGGTGACTCTTCATTCCCTTCCCAAACACATACCATACGCAGGGCCCTCTTGAACTTGAAAGAGGATTCCTGCCAGGACGCTCAGCTTGCTGTGAGTTCAGCAGGGGAGAGACGGGACCCTACTTCAAGGGCTGCCGAGCAGCTGTTTGGTATCACACCAGGGTGGCCAAGACTTCAGGGACGGGCCTGTTTACTCCTTGCAGATAATATCTCGAGTGGACTGTGGGGAGGGATGGGAAAGATGCTTGGGGTCAGCCTCCACCTTTGTAGTTGTTTAAATATCGATAATAATGCATCTGAGGCTGACTTGTGCTTGGGTGAGCGACGAGTGATGTGTTTGAAGATATCCCATTTATTCATTTAGTAACTTTTATTTAGGGGATCTTCACTCTCTTAACAGAATGGACGAATCTCAGTCATCATTTTCTGCCTAAGAATGTGTTCTGCAGCTTCTCTGTGAATAACCCTCATTGTGGAAAATTCTTTCTAAGATACCAGAGGCCTCCTCCATCTTAATTAAATAGGCCAGTATTAATATGAGATTGAGCTATCTAACTAATTGGGATGCGAGCAGGAAGCTCATAAAGATGTTTTGGAAACAACTTGTCTTAAAAAATGCAATGGTTGGCTCAGCGCCCATAGCTCAGTGAGTAGGGAGCCAGCCACACACACTAAGGCTGGCCGGTTCGAGCCCAGACTGGGGCTGCTAAACAACAATTACGACTACAACAAAAAAATAGCCAGGCATTGTGGCAGGTGCCTGGAGTCCCAGCTACTGGGAGGCTGAGGCAAGAGAATCACTTTAGCCCAAGAGTTCGAGGTTGCTGTGAGCTGTGACAGCACAGCACTCTACTGAGGGCAACATAGTGAGACTCTGTCTCAAAAAGCAAACAAACAAAAAATGCAATGGCTTTCTTGCCTGTAGGATTTCCTAGGGTGCCTTGTATGCTTATGTGCCTCTTGACTTTCTTTTCCTCCCTGGTAAGGATCCAGTAAGGCACATTTCTGCAATCATTTTTTGGACCACAGAATCTTTAACTTGTGAATCATAGTGTGAGATCAGCATTCTTAGAAACAGGCTTTGTTCCAAACTACCATATAATATAAAATAGGTAAGGTATTAAATACTCGGACCAATGTATAAAGCACATAGTAAGTGGTTGGGAAATGGTATGTACTGTTCGTGTTTACTATGGAGGGGGTTGAACTTTAAAGTCACTTCCACGTCTAAAAATCCATGATTCTAGTTATAATGCCATCACACAAGAAGTGATGTGAGCTTTTTGGCTTGGAAGAAATGGGAATAAAAATAATTGAAATCACACACTCACAGCAGTTTCCTTAGTAATTTAATTTCAGTTCCTGCAAGTAGCAAAGTAGATCTTCATTTGTCTTTCCTTTCTGCTTCCTCACAAAGCCTATGAAGTAATGAGATATTGTTTCTCTCAGGAGATAAATAATAACTAAGGAAAAGCCCAGGGTACCCAATTCAGCGTGTAAAGGAAATGTGGTGTCTTAAAAGGGGGGCATACTTTAGCAGACCCTGGGATGGACCAGGGACCTGTCTTGGACATGCATTAGCTGTTACCATATAGAAACCACCTCACACTTGGGATATTGGGCTTTTTAACTGTGAAACATGAACAAGACATGGACGTGTCACCTTGTCACTCAAAGTGTGGTCCATACGTCAGCAGTGTTGACATCACCTGGGGATACTATTTTTCTTGGCGAGAGTCAAGCCCTTTCCCACCTACTTACCATTTCCAGGTTTTGTTTGGCAACGTGGTAGAGTGACTGCTTGCTTAACCAGATGTGCCTAAACATTTTGGAGCTCCAAGTCAAGAGGGCACTTCCTGCTCCAGGGAGCAAGCTGGTGCCAATTGTAATTTTCATTTGTAGGTCTGGCTTTTTATGTCAGAAACGTCATCAATCTGGAAGACTAACTTTCCTGCTTTCAACTCTGAGTCCCCCAGAACCACCCTGGCCCCTTGTGTTCTCTCTCTCTGTCTTTCTCTCTCTGTTTCTTTCTCTCCTTTTCCATAATAAAACAGAAATGTAATCAGACCCTGGAATGTGTCTTGGCATGAGGAATAAACTCAGGCAGCTTGGTTTATTAGCTGTTTCCATGAGAGAGAACTCTTGGGGCCAAACAGATATTTACAAATACTGCGAGCATTGTGCTGCTCCCCGTCAGTGTCCTGGCTGTCTAGACAAATAACTTCTTAGAGAAATTATGCATTCCTCTACACCCACTCCTCCTCCACCTACCTCATCTATCTTGCTCTCAGCTGGGTCATCTTATCACCATAAGGTTCCCAGAAGAAATTCTTCACTGCCTTTGAGAGCTGAGGACCTGAGGGTTTGGAGTTTACTACTTTGGGGAAAATCCGACCAAAACAGAGTTTTGAAAGGTGACTGTTTTGATATATACGTGACTTAGACAGTGGAGAGCCCTTTAGAGTGTCTCAGAAGACTGAGGTCAACGTGATTATATCAGCATACTTTTGCTTCAAGTATTTGTTCATTCAACAATACATTGAATTTCCTGCACATCCAAGGCAGTGCATTTGACCCTGGAGTTTTCATCTTATATCCATCCATCAGGGTCCAGACAGAAAAAGAGACAGCATTTAAGGTTCTTCCAGCAGAGAGGATTTGATGCAGGCAATTGAAGCTATAGGTGATAGAAGAACTGGGGAAGCAAGTAGCAGAAAGTGAGATGACCCAGAGATTATCAAGAGTAGGAGGTCACTACTACCCCTAGGAAAAAGGACAGAAAGAGGAGCTTGTACTATCAGAGTGTAACTGCCAGAATATAATGTTTAAGTGTAGCTAACGTTACCGAGGAGCTGTAGCTGCTGCCAAAGCATGGACGGGTGCCTGGGGTTAGAAATGCTCTGGCTGCTTCCTCTTCCCTCCCTCTCTCTTCCACCAGAGCCTCCATCGGCTGAGCCTACCAGGAAGCCACAAGGCAATGGAGCTCGGGAAATAGAGTATCTGTGATTTGACAGAGAACAGAACAAGGAAATGGTCTGAGAATAGGTAGGCATAAAGCTGGCACATGCGGTAAAAGTGACGGGTACAGTCTTAGAAAGATGTCAGTGCCAACTGCCGCCTCATTTTATCCACACCCTGAACATTCACCTTCAAACTTAAACTGACTCTAAAAGGTACAGGATGATGGTTTTCCAAGTTCCTTTTCAACTAAACATTTGGGAACTTGCCCAAAGGAAAGCAAGTTCCCGTTTTGGAAGGAAATTGACTTAGTAGATGAGCAAAAATTTGGATGTACAGATCTCTGATGACATCACTTTAGCTTTCGATCCCCAAATGGAATTTAGCACTGAGGTGTCTTCCAGCATGAAAACACCTTTCCTTGCAATAACTACAATTAACATGTATTGAACTATTGGTGTGTGCCAGTCACTGTTGAATTCTTTCCATGTGTTATCTTCTTAAACCTTACATCAACCCCGTGATGTACCTGCTCTTGTTATACTTGATGTATAGATCAGCAGTCCAAGGATTTGGACAGGTTCAATAACTTCCACCTGTGATATTGCTAGGACGTAGCAGAGTTGGATGTGGAGACAGGCAATCCAACTTCAGAACCCATATTTGTAGCCCTTTCTGTACTTTGCCCTCCATTTCTTGGCATGTAGTAGTTGCATAAGAAAGGTAAATTTAACTACACAGCAGATTAGAGGAAAATCTGAGGTAGTTCAGCTGTTAGAAGAGTAAGGACAGAAAACTGTAGCTTCAAAAATGTGGGCACTTCCTTCTCATGCATAGACGAGACTGTGCTAATCCAGTGACTCTTCTCTTAGGAGTTTTAAGGGTCTCTGAGATTTTTTCTTCATCATTCTTAAAGTATCATTGTTGACACTTTTCCAGGAATCTCACTACCTCGTCTGTATTCCAGCCAGCAGAAAGAGGAAAATGAAGGTGAGAAAGAAAAAAACGAAGGTGAGAAGGAAAAGTCCCCTCACTCTGAGAGTATGACTCAGAAATTGCACACATTTTTCTTCATCCATTAGCCAAAACGTAACCATATGTTCCTACCTAGCTGCAAGGGAACCTGGAAATGGGCAGCCCAACTAAATTCAATTATTCTATTAATAGAACAGAAAAGGAAATCTGACATTGAGGAATAACTTTCTGGTCCTGCTTGTGAGTACTTTTCTTTTTACTTCAGCTGACTGATTGCAAAGATTTTTCTATACTTCATCTCAGCTAATGTACAAATCTCTAATTTAAGACAATTTTGTCTTCAGTTTTCAACACACAAGGCAAGTGAGGACAAGTGAGGTGAAATTATTTGTTCCAGGTCACAAAATGAGTCAGTTATATGAGGAATCATGTTGGAATGGGTATTAATTTTGCAAGTGGCCATTCAATTCTTTTTTTCTACTATAAATGGCTTTTTGCTTCTCAATATAACCTCATTAGTGTGTTAGAGTTGAATAATAAATTCTTATATAATAAGACTCTGTGCAATAAATACCTTTTGTTTAATCCTCAGTGTTATTCGACTGTTAGTTATTATTATTGGAAATATTACTCATATTTTGACATTAACATAATTCTAGAAAGTCTGGACTAAATAATTCATGTGAAACAATAAAAAGAAAAAAGATAAGTGTAAGAACTCAAGTGTCTGGAGGGTTTAGTCAAGAAATATTTGCTCTTACAGACAGAATCTTACTCTAGCTCAAGTCAAGAGAATTCACTGCAGCATACACCAGATGATATCTTGAACGTTCAAGGGTTAGAAACAAAGTTTAGAAGATTCCATCAATTGAAAATTCCTTTATCTGGTACCATGTTTCATAGAGTTGTGTAGGGAAGAATGCATTGTTATATAAAAATAACTACCAATACACTCATCACTTAAACACATATTTCCCTAGCAAACATCCCAGCTCATTTATACAAGTATAACTACTCACAGGCCCATCAATACCTTTGCAAGACACTGCTTCATGGATTGCCAGATGTTCTAGGTATCTGACAGTACCATGCAAATACCATGCAAAGGAACTGCAAAGTGGAATTGCAAATCTGGCAAAAGATGCAGGATTTCATAAAGTGGATGAAAATTTGGCTGGAGAGCAGCTCCAGCCATAAGCAAAGCATCTGACGGATGGGAATGTGGTAGCATCACGCCAATTGACACGACAGGTGCTTCAAATGAGAATGATTTGTGTATCAAAGGATTCAGAGAGGCCCCTTGGGAAAATTGATGAAGCCCTCCAGTATTTCTGAGAAATCACCCTTTTTATGATTCCGTTGCAAAAAAGCCTGATGTGAAGAGAATGTGTCATATTTTGGTATCATATAATTTATGTAAATATATAGTCTCAGACAACTTGCCAAAACTTGACTCTAGCTTCGTTCATTCTAAGAATCAGAACACTGTTGACATGAGAGCTGGATTATTGTTAGATAGGATGAAATAATTTGTTTTTATAATTTTTGGCTTGAAGAGTTTTTAAGCCCCTGGAGTCCCTTGAATGTTTCATTAGATTGGGCAGTTTACTGACTATTCCTTTTTCTGAGGTGGAGCTTTGGAGGTCTTGGATGTGCCTTTTTGCTTTAGCTGGCTGGAAACAATTGCTGTGTCAGAAAATACGTGATGGGAGATCATCAATTCTTGGCAGCCTGTTTGAGAGCAGGAGTCGTAATGCTGCTTCTGCTGCTGCTGACAAAAGAAAACAATAACAACGATCATTAACTGGGCCTTTATTATGTTCCAGGCACTGTGCCAAGCACTACGTGGGTTATGTCATTCAATCCTCAGACGAATCCTCAGATGACCCCATAAGCTAGCTACTATTTTAGACCCATTTAACAGTTGATGATATTAAGGCTTAGCAAAGTTAGGTATTTTGCCACTATGTTTCAACACTTAGTTGTTTTTTTTTCTAAATTCAATCCTTTCTCCTCCACCTTTTTTTAAATCATAAAAGAACACTTCTCATGAGATCTACCCCTTTAACAATTTTTAAAATTAGATCATAACTGTGTACATTACTGCATTTATGGGATATAATGTGCTGGTTTCATATAAAATATGGGATATTTACATCAAACTGGTTAACATAGCATCCACCTCACTAATTTAATTGTTGTGTTTAGATATTTATACTCTACTATTAATATATTAGACAGGTACCCTTGCAATATGCACAGTAGGTGAAGTCCCACTGATTACCCTCCCTCCACTCATTCACCCCCTCCCTTCACCTCCCCCTCCTCTTCTCTCCTTTCTGGGCTATAATTCTGATATATCTTTTGTATGAAAGTGTGGGTGATTATATATTGATTTTATAACAGTATTGAGTACATTGGGTATTTTTTTCCTATTCTTGAGATACTTTACTAAGAAGAATATGATCCAGCTTCATCCATGTAAACATAAAAGAGGTAAAGTCTCCATCTGTTTTTTATGGCTGCATAATATGCCATGGCACACATATACCACAATTTGTTAATCCATTCATGAGTGGATAGGCACGTGGGCTGTTTCCATGGCAATTATGAATTGGGCTGCAATAAACATTCTTGTGCAAATGTCTTTGTTGTAAAGTGATTTTTGGTCCTCTGCATATATGCCTAGTTGAGGAATGGCAGGATCGAATGGCAGGTCTACTTTTAGTTCCCTAAGTGTTTTCCAAACTTCTTTCCAGAAGGGACATATTTGCATTCCCAGTAGCAGTGCACAAGTGTTCCCTTCTCTCCACATCCATGCCAACATCTGTACTATTGGGATTTTGTTATGTGGGCTAATCTTACCAGAGGTAGCTGATATCTCAAAGTGGTTTTGATTTGCATTTCTCTGATGATTAATGGTGATGAGCATTTTTCCTGTGTTTGGAGGCCATGTGCCTGTCTTCTGCAGAGAAGCTACTGTTCAAGTCTCTTGCTCACAATGAAATGGGATCACTTGTTCTTTTCTTATTAGTAAGTTTGAGATCTCTGTGGATTCTGGTTATCAAACCTTCTTGGAAATGTAACCTGCAAATATCCTCTCCCATTCCAAGGGCTGTCTGCTTGCTTTTCTTACTGTGGTCTGGATGTGCAAAATATTTTTATTTTAATCAGATCCCAGTAATGTATTTTTGGTGTTGCTTCAATTCCCTGGGGGTCCTCCTCATAAAGTATTCTCCCAGGCCAATTTCTTCAAGTATTTCCTCTGAACTCTCTCCAAGAATCTTTATAGTTTCATGTCTTAAGTTTAAATCTTTTATCCAGTGAGAGTCAATTTTTGTTAATGGTGAAAGGTGTGGGTCCAGTTTCAGTCTTCAACAAGTCACCAGCCAATTCACTCAGCACCATTTGTTAAATAGGAAATCTTTCCCTCAATTTATATTTTTGAGATCAAATGATGATAAGTGTCTGGGTTCATCTCTTGGTTCTCTATTCTGTTCCATATGTCTACCTCTCCGTTTTTGTGCCAGTACCATGCTGTTTTGATCACTCTAGATTTATAGTATAGTCTGAAGTCTGGTAGCATGATTCCTCCTGATTTGTTTTTATTTGTGAGTAATGTCTTGGCTATTCAAGGTTTTTTTCTGATTCTACATAAAATGAAGTACTATTTTTTCCAGATCTTTAAAGTATGATCTGGAAAATGGTGCTTTAATAAGGATTGCATTAAATTTGTATATTGCTTTGGGTAGTATGGACATTTTAACAGTGTTGATTCTTCCTATGAACATGATATGTTTTTCCATTTGATAACATCTTCAGCTATTTCTTTTCTCAGAGTTTCATAGTTTTTATTTTTTATTTCAGGCTCCTTTAGTCCATGAATATTTACAGAACATCAACTATAGGCAAGACGTTAACATAATCATTGAAGATAACATTGGGAGAATATATCAAGTTTATGAGGAAGCAAAAGCATTATCTACAAATCAATTATGAGATAATTGTACTCATTACCACCATGCCTAGTAAAGTTGAAGAGCATAGCTAGTATAATTATGATAACTTAAAAATCCCAAGAGTTTGTAAAAAAAAATACAAATTTCATTACTTCCGAGTTACCAAGTTATTTGCAAGTTACTAAAAACAATAGAAAAATTCAGCAATATAGCTAACTTCAAAATAAATATACAAATCAATTATATTCCTCTATAGAAAAGAATTACAAAACAATATTGGAAAAAGAAAGATAGGATTGCATCAGCAACCAAAATAGAAAGTACCTATCAATATAGCTTTAACAAGAGCTGTGCAATGTTTTTTGAATACATAATCATTTACTAGTTGTTTGTTACAGAATACACAAGACAAAATACAAATAGCAAATAATTTTTTCCTTATTATGTTTCTACCAAAGTCTAAAAAAAAATAGAGGACTAATATGTATAAATAAAAGTAAAAAATAATTTCTAAAAAAAAACCACCAAAAAAAAGATCACGCCAAGTCTTATAGACAGTAGGTTTCATAGTTCTTTTTATAGAGATCTTTCATGTTCTTTGTTAGGTAAATTCCAAGATATTTCATTTTCTTTGGCACTACTGTAAAAGGAATAGAGTCTGTGACTTTTTTCAGCTTGACTGTTGTTGGTATATATAGAAGCTACTGATTTGTGGTATTGATTTTGTATCTTGAGGCACTGCTGTATTGAGGCACTGATCAAAACTCTTGATCACTTCTAAGAGTTTTGTAGTTGAGTTCCTGGAGTTTTCCAGGTATAAAATCATATCATCAGGGAAGAGTGAAAGTTTGACCTCCTCTGACTCCTCCTTTATTGCTTTCTCTTGCTTGATTGCAATTGCTAAAACTTCCATTACAATGTTAAAGAGCAGTGGAGACAATGGGCAACCATGACCCCCAAACCAGGAAGAGACCCAACAAGGAAAGAAAATTATAGACCAATATCTTTAATGAATATAGATGCAAAAATATTCCATAAGATCCTAGCAAACAGAATTCAGTCAAGCATCAAACAAATTATATACCATGACCAAGTTGGTTTTATCCCAGGGTCTCAAGGTTGGTTCAATATATATAGATCTATAAATATAATACATCACATAAACAAAATAAAAAATAAAGACCATATGATTCTCTCAATTGATGCATAAAAAGCTTTTGATAATATCCAGCATCTTTTCATGATCATAATACTTAAGAAAATAGTTATAGAAGGGACATTTCTTAAACTGATAGAGGCCATCTGCAGCAAACCCACAGCCAATATCATATTGAATGGAGTAAAATTGAAAACATCTTAACAATTTTTTAAACCACATACTATGGCTGCAGTCCCCAACCTCCAGGCTGTAGACCAGTACTGGTCTGTGGCCTGTCAGAAACCAGGTTGCACAACAGGTGAGTGGTGGAAGAGTGAGTGAGGCGTCATCTGCATTTACAGCCGCTCCCCATCTCTTGCATCACTGCCTGAGCTCTGCCTCCTGTAAGATCAGCAGCAGCATTAGATTCTCATAAAGGCTCAAACCCTACTGTAACCTGAGCCTGTGAGGGATCTATATGGCCTGGTCCTTATGAGAGTCTAATTCCTGATGAGCTGAGCTGGAGACGTGATGCACTTGAATCATCTTGAAACCACCCCCAACATAGTTTTCCCTGAAACCTGCTCCTGGTACCAAAAATGTTGGGGTCCGCTATGTACAGTGTTGTTAATTAAGGCGCTACGTTGTACAGCAGATCTCTAGAGGAAACTTTACCCATGTTGAATAGCAAGTCCCCATCTCCTCCTTCCCTTTCCCCCAGCATCCAACATTCTACTCTCTGCTTCTATGAGTTTGGCTATTTTGATGCCTCACACAATTGTAGTCATATGCTATTTGTGTGTCTGGCTTATTTCACTCAGCTTAATATTCTTTTAGTTCATCCATGTTGTCACTAATAGCAGGATTTTCTTCTTTACTAAGGATGAATAATATTCCATTATATGTATATAACACATGTTCTTTATACTGAACTCCCTTTTGATTCTTGCAAGTTGAAAAGCATGGGAAAGTAATTGGGAGACAACATGGCATGGAATTGAGATCCAAATCAATCAGGGCTCACTTCTTGGCTTATTATTTACTAGCTAAAAACCCTAGGATAGTGACTTAATCTGTCTGACTCTCAGTTTTCTCAACTGTCTATGGGGATAGTAACATCTACCTTACAGTGCTATTATGAAGATTAAGTTAGATAACACGTATATAAAGTACCTAAATCCAGTTTGGCCTATAATGCATGTTAACACAGACTAGCTAAGCTTATAATAGAGAGGATCTTGGGAAGGAATGAATTTGATTTCCAGGGACTAAAAGTGAATGTGTTGACAAAAGCAACTCAGTGTTCAGTTTATTCACACAGCTAAATTTTAAAATGGTAAGGAATTATGAGGGCAAATAAGTGGTTTTCTTTATCAAAGATGATTTAAGGCAGGAATTGGCAGGATTACAATGATAGTGGGATGATAAGACCAGGCAATGTAAGTAAAATGGAAATTTGGGGTCAGGAGTAACATTAGCGCTGTGAGGAAGCGTGTTTATTTGCTGTGCAACCTTAGGCCAGTTAATTAACCTCTCTGAGCCTCACTTTCTTCATCTGTGAATGAAGTTAATCTTTCATTCCTACATCACAGAGTAGCTGTAAGTCTGAAGGAGGAGAATAGATATAAAATCCTTAGTATTTTGCAAAGTACAGCACATATGTGTTATTGTGAACGAAACTTTGGTGAGGTGGTGACATGGGGGAAATGAAATGTTGGATTTCGTTGTGAAAATACAAGAAGGAAAACAACATCAAGCATATTCTGACCAATACCAAGAGATCAGGAGAGTTAATTCTTGGCTCTTCTAAAGAATGTTACCCAGTCTTAATACCCTGAATTCTTCCCCAGGAAGGTAGCTTTTGGAAACTATAGCAGGGAGGATGTGCTACACAGAGCTCTCCGTGGGTGTGTGGTTCCAGCATCACATTTAGGGTGGCTACAATTCTTAAAAGCATGAGCTAAAGATCATCTGGGGGGATTTTCTTTTTTCTATACTGATTCTTTACTGATGGACTGATAAAATTAACAGCAACAACAGCAATCATTCTACCAACCACTAACATTACCACTGCCACCACCATGAACTAACATGCATTCAGAACTTACTCTGTTTCAGGCACCACTGTGTGCAAAGCTTTACACGCATTATCTTATTTAATCCTAATACAAGAGCAATAGATTCCACAGATGAGAAAATTGATGCTTAGAGAGATCTTACCCAAGATCACAGACCTACTGTATGGTAGAGCCATTCTAACAAGGAAGTATGAGCTTCCTGGGTCCTTTATAGCCTTGCCAAAAAGTATAAACAGTCTCAATTTTTTAAAAAATTTTACCAATGTGATAGGTAACTGTATCTCTGCTAGTTTTAATATGCTTTTCCTTTTTATGAGTGATGTTTAAAGAATACATATATCTTTTTTTCTTTTAAAAAATTCTTTCTTATACCAACAAGAATGAGCTTAAATGCATTTTTCTCCTTTGTAACCTCAGTTCATATCCTTAATTGATTTTTTTTTCTATTGAGTTGTTGGTCTTTTTAAAAATTTCTAGCAGTGGGGGCGGCACCTGTGGCTCAAAAAGGTAGGGCGCTGGCCTCATATACCAGAGGTGGCGGTTCAAACCCAGCCCTGGCCAAAAAAAAAAAAAAAAAATTCTAGCAGTGGGCAGTGCCCGTAGCTCAGTGGGTAGGACATCAGCCACATACACCCAGGCTGGCAGGTTCGAACCTAGCCTGGGCCAGCTAAGCAACAATGACAACTGCAACAACAACAACAAAAAATACCCAGATATTTTGGTGGGTGCCTGTAATCCCAGCTACTTGGGAGGTTGAGGCAAGAGAATTGCTTAAGCCCATGAGCTTGAGGTTACTGTGAGCTGTGATGCCATAGCATTCTACCAAGGGCAACATCATGGGACTCAAAAATAAATAAGTAAATAAAAACTTCCAGCAGCCTTTTGTATGTAACAAAGCTTACCATTTTGTTCTTGACATTTGTCGTAAATACTTTCCTTAGTTTGTCTTTTGCCTTAGCTTTTGCTGTTTTCTCTCCTGCATAGAAAATCAAAGTGAGGCCAGGCACGGTAGCTCACACCTGTATTCCTAGCCCTCTGGAGGCTGAGGGTGGAGGATTCCTTCAGCTCAGGAGTTTGAGACCAGCCTGAGCAAGAGCAAGACCCCATCTCTACTAAAAATAGAAAAACTATCCGGGCATGGTGGTGGGCGCCTGTAGTCACAGCTACTTGGGGGGCTGATGCAGAAGGATTAGTTGAACCAGGAATTTGCCACAGCACTCTACCCTGGGGCAACAGACACTGTCTCAAGAACAAAAGTCAGAATGATAGATTTTTATTTGATGGCTTTTGTATTCTATGCCATGGAGTAGGCTTTTTCCACCCCTGGGTTATCAAGTCATCCTCCACTAGTTATGTTTGCTCATATTAGCTCTGTGGACATTTTGGAGACAAGCTGAGCAGAAGTTTGTGCTATTCCAAGTGATAGGCATACACAAGTTATATTGTTCTGGGCCCAGAAGCCACAGGGATGATAATTCCCATTCACTTCTACTTCACCAGGTTCCCACTGTCCATGGCTCTGTCTCTGAAATCCATACCACGAGGGTATCACCACCAGATACATCAGGAGATCTTTCAATAGCATCTGTCACCCCAGCCTCAGTGTCCTGGTGTCTCTTCTCTTATTTCTACCACTGTTGCCTCAGGGTCTCTGGGATTCACTTTCCTTCTCCAGTATTTCAACAAGAAAGTACATTAGCCTGGAAAGAAAGGACATCTTCCTGTAACCTTTCTGAGGGCAGTCAAATCTCTACTTGATTCTTAAATAAAAGCAATCAAACAGCTAAAAGACTATGAACTTTGCAGAAGTGAACATCATAAAAGCTATGGGAGATTTAGTGTTGCTGCAATTGGAACGAGACTTTGAGTACATTGCATGTTACATATAACCCTCCTTAAAAGGCTCTAATCTGCCTTAGAGAAAATGGTGTTCTAGACTTAGTTATAGCATCCCTAAATTATGTCATTTAGAAGGGTTGGGGACCTTTCTAGAGAAAGGGAAAGAAAGTATGTTGATATAATTAAGAGCTTGAGCTCTGAATTTCTACAGATCTGGATTTGAATTCTGGGTGTGCCAATTCCTACCCCTAGGACCAAGGTTAGGAAACCTTACTGAGTTGTTTGTATAGTGGTGCCAACATAAGTGCACAGTGGCAAGTTTGCAAATGTAGTTGTCAGACCTCCCTCATACAACAGCTCTGATGGTCATTCCAGGAAGAGGTCCAAAGTTGCTGTGAAGGGTGGACTAGGCATTGACATCAGTGCACAGCTTCCTAAGGGGAGTACTTCAGAGGAGATGATAGTGATATAAAGTATGTAGCATTTTTTTCTAGCATGAATTTGTGAACTTAATTGTCAGTCCTTGTAGTAACTACAACTTGTTCCATGTTTCTATCCTAAAATGGTAGGCAGCCTTTCATATGACCCTCAATAATCACCACCTCTTGTATGGAATACTGTTGTGCAGTCCTTTCCCCTTGAGTGTAGGATGAACTTACTGACTTACTCTAATGCGTAGGATACAACAAAAATATGGAATTTCACTTCCAAGATTAAGTCTCAAAGAGATAGTGACTTGTATTTTTTTGTGTGTGTGTGACTTGTATTTTATGTGCCCTTTCTGGTTTTCTTGTTCACTGTCTGTAGTGGAAGCTAGCTGCCACTAGCTCTGTACAGAAGCCCATGTGGAAAAGAATAGCTAGCAAATATCTGAGGCTTTGCATTCTACAAACTGTGAGAAACTAAATAATTCTATTGAGCCTTCAGATGAGACTGCAGCCCCAGGTAATAACTTAATTGCTATCTGTGAAAGACCTTGAAACAGAGAACCTAGTTAAGCCAGGACCAGGTTCCAGCTGAGTAAACTGTGTAAACTGTGACATAATAAACATTTGCCTTTATTTTAAACTACTAAGTTTCATTAGAGTTCTTGAAATATAAAGGACATTTAGATAGCTTTGTTAAATATGTAAATGACCTCAGAATCTTAATAATCATAAGCCATGCTAACAATAATAAATACTTATTGAGCACCTGCTATGTGGTGGGTCTATAATAGACATCATCTTAATAAGTATAGGTACAATCACGAATCCTTTTATACAGTTGACAGAATTGAGGACAGAGGCATCAAGTCAAGATTCAAATGCACATCACTTTAATTTTTAGATCCTGCTATATCAACCATTATTCTGCCTTCTTCATCAACCTTGGGGGTTTTATCTCATTTCTACATTTTACAGAAAGGAAAACTGAGACCCAACCAAGGCAAAGGATTTAAGGCAAAGTGACACAGTGAATTAAAGACAGAGCCAGAACCAGGACCTCTAGGGAGCTCTCTGAGTGTATTTTCTGCCCTCCATCTCAGCCTGCCTTGAAGACTCTGGGCTGTCGGGAAAGGAAGGTAGGTCTTTGCAAGCTCAGCCATCACACTGTTGATGATTTCCTTATGTATCACCCCAGCATGGCAAATGCAGTTACCCAATGACATCGGCGCCCAGGGTTGAACTTATTTACAGTAACTACCCCTGTTTCTCCAGTAAGGAGCCTCTGTGTAATTGAGTGACCAGGCAGGAATTAGATCCAAGCCTATGATCTATACAGCCTGCCCATAGCTTAATCTATGTCAATTATTTCCACAGATTGCTGTTCTGTAGCAAAAGTTAACCATGTGGCTTTGGGAAGGCCAACAGAAAGGGCAGATACATTCAGAAGAGGGTCACGAGGATGGCCTGACTTGTCAATTCTAAAATGAGAGGAACTTGGGGGGTGGGCTTGGTTATTTTTTCATAAATTCAAAATGCCCTCTACCACTTTTCTGACAACCCAGGCATCTTTTTCCCCAGGAAACTTTCCCACAGTGTCTGCCATGGATTTAGATGTCTTTATTTGTCCTTCTCTATGACTAGAATTTCCTGGACACAAGAATAGTGTCCTGTTTATCTCTCTGTCACTAACATGTCATTCAGTGCCAGGCCTGTGGTGGACACAGAGGGATAGCTCAATTGTTGGACTGGGAGTAACTGAAAGGAAAAAGGATAGGAGAATATCTCCCTCCACTCTCATGTCCGATACCCTTCCTCTTCCATTAACAGGGCTTTCCTTTCTCACTCGTGTCAGCACAGGCTACAGCATTATTTGTCCTAAATGGGATGCGAAAAGTAACTTGAACTGGACTAAATAAGACCTTGATCAATGTGTCCAAAGCCCTCTTCTTCTTCTTCTTCTTTTTAAACTAGATCCCTGAATATTATATTTTTCTTCGGGGGAGTTGAGTAATATAATTAACAAGTTAAAGGCTCTAGAAGCCTGACAGTAATAAAGAAGCTAAAATTCTTTTCTTTCTTTTCTGAAACTACTTCGTTGAAGAATGATTGACATAGAAAAAGCTACACATACTCAATGTATAATCTTGATAAGTTTGGGGATCCGTATACACCCATGAAGCCATCGCCACCACCAGGGCCACAGACATATAGATCACCTTCCAAAGTTTCCTCCTGACCCTTTATTACTACTATTATTATTGGGGGTAAAAACACCTAACACCCAAGATTTTCCCTCTTGGAAAATTTTATGATTTAGTATTGTTAGCTACAGGCACTATGCTGTGTAGTTGAACTTCAGAACTTATTTATCTTTCACAACTAAAACTTGGTTTCTTCCAACCATCACTTACCTATTTCTCCTCCCCTCATCCAACCCATGGCAACCGGCATTCACTCTACTTCTCTGAGCTTGACTACTTCAGAGGTCACATGTCATGAGATCACACAGTATATTTCTTTCTGAATCCAGCTTAGTTCACTCAGTATAATGTCCTACAGGTTCATCCATGTTAATGCAAATGGCTGGATTTTCGTCTTTTTAAAAGCTAAATAGTATTCCATGGTAGATTATATCACATTTTCTTTCCTTGACTTAAAAAAAATATTTACTGATTTATTTTAAATTGATAAATATTAGCCAGTGCATATGTCAATGAGCTTGATGGAGCCATTCTATGTACCATTGTGTATACATGTTGTACACCATAAATACCTGCAGGTACATTCGTATACCTGTATTTTCTTCATGCATTCATCCATCGTGGAACATTTAGGTTGGTTTTACATGTTGGATGATGTGAATAGTGCTTCAATAAGCATGGAAGTGCAGATATCTCTTTGAGAGCCTGGCTTCAGCTTCTTCGGATTAATACCCAGAAGTGAGATTGCTGGATCATATGATAGTTCTATTTCTGCTTTTTTGAGGAGCCTCCATAATGTTTTCTATAATGGCTGCACCAATTTACATTCCCACCAACAGAGTAAAAAGGTTCTTTTGCCTTCACATCCTTGCCCACACTTGCCACCTTTTTATTTTTATTTTTTCTTAATGTGCATTATAGCCTTTCTAACAGGTGTGAGGTGATATCTCAGCGTAGTTTTGATTTGCGTTTTCTTTATGATGAGTGATTTTGAGGGCGTATTCACATACTATTCGCCATTTGTGTGTCTTCTTTCAAGAAATATCTATTCAGGTCTTTTGTCAGTTTAATAATCATGTTTTATTTTGTTGTTTCGGTTGAGTTATATGAGTTCTTTATGTATTTTGTACAGTAGCTCTTTATGAAATATATGGTTTGCAAACATTTCTTTTCATTTCTTATGTTCCCTTTTCCCTTTGCTCTGCAGAAGCATTTTAGTTTGATGTAGATGTACTTATTTATTTTTGATTTGTTGCCTGTACTTTTGGTGTCATTTCCAAAAGACTGTTTTAAGACCTATGTCATGGAGCCCTTTCCCTGTTTCCTTCTAGGAGTTTTACAGTTTCAGTTTGAAGTTTTATATTTAAGACTTTGATCAATTTTTTTTAAATTAAATCATAGCTGTGTACATTAATGCAATTCTGGGGTACAATGTGCTGTTTTTATATACAATTTGAAATATTTTCATCAAACCGGTTAACATAGCCTTCACGGCATTTTCTTAGTTGTTATGTTAAGACATTTATATTCTACACTTAGTAAATTTCACATGTTCCCTTGTAAGATGCACTGTAGGTGTGGTCCCACCAATTACCCTTCCTCCACTCATCCTCCCCCCTCCCCTCTCTCTCCCCTTTCCCCTTCTTCTTGGGCTATAATTGGGTTATAGCTTTAATATGAAAGCTATAAATTAGTTTCATAGTAGGGTTGAGTACATTGGATATTTTTTCTTCCATTCTTGAGATACTTTGCTAAGAAGAATATGTTTCAGCTCCATCCATGTAAACACAAAGGAGGTAAAGTCTCCATCTTTCTTTAAGGCTGCATAATATTCCATGGTGTACATATACCACAATTTATTAATTCATTCATGGGTCGATGGGCACTTGGGCTTCTTCCATGACTTAGCAATTATGAAATGGGCTGCAAAAAACATTCTGGTACAAATATCTTTGTTATAATGTGATTTTTGGTTTTCTGGATAGATTACCTAGTAGAGGAATTATAGGATTGAATGGTAGGTCTATTTTTAGATCCCTAAGTGTTCTCCAAACATCTTTCCAAAAGGAATGTATTAATTTGCATTCCCACCAGCAGTGCAGAAGTGTTCCCTTTTCTCCACATTCATGCCAACATCTCTAGTTTGGGGATTTTTGTGATGTGGGCTAGTCTTACTGGAGTTAGATGATATCTTAAAGTGGTTTTGATTTGAACTTCTCTGATGATTAAGGATGGTGAGCATTTTTTCATATGTCTGTAGGCCACACACTGTCTTCTTCAGAGAAGTTTCTCTTCAAGTCCCTTGCCCACCCTGAGATGGGATCGCTTGTTCTTTTCTTGCTAATATGTTTGAGTTCTCTGTGGATTCTGTTTATTAAACCTTTGTCAGAGACACAACTAGCAAATATCTTCTCCCATTCTGAGGGCTGTCTGTTTGCTTTACTTACTGTGTTCTTGAATGTGCAAAAGATTTTTAGTTTTTTCAGATCCCAGTAATGTATTTTTAGTGTTGCATCAATTGCCTGGGTGGGGGGGGTTCCTCATAAAATATTCTTCCAGGCTGATTTCTTTAAGTGTTTCACCTGCACTCTCTTCTATTATTTTTATAGTTTCATGTCTTCAGTTTAAATCTATCCAGTGAGAATCAATTTTTGTTAATGGTGAAAGGTGGGGGTCCAGTTTCAGTCTTCTGCAGGTCACAGACAGTTGACCAGCACCATTTGTTATAGAGGGAGTCTTTCCACCACTGAATGTTTTTGATAGCCTTATCAAAGGTCAAATGATGATAAAGAGCTGGGTTTATCTCTTGTTTCTCTGTTCTTTTCCATAAATCTACCTGTCTGTTTTTATGCCAGTACCATGCTGTTTTGATCACTATAGATTTATAGTATAGCCTGAAGTCTAGTAATGTGATACTTCCTGATTTGTTTTTATTTCTGAGTAATCTTGGTTATTCAAGGTTTTTTTCTGATTCCATATAAAACAAAGCACTATTTTTTGAAGCTCTTTAAAGTATGAAAATGGTGCTGCAATAGGGATTGCATTAAATATGTAGATTGCTTTGGGTAGTATGAACATTTTAACAATGTTGATTCTTCCCAGCCCCGAGCATGGTATGTTTTTCCATTTGTTAACATCTTTAGCTATTTCTTTTCTCAGAGTTTCATAATTTTCTTTATAGAGAGCTTTCACATCCTTTGTTAGGTAAATTCCCAGATATTTCATCTTCTTTGGCACTACTGTAAAAGGAATAGAGTCCTTGACTATATTTTCAGTATGACTATTGTTGGCATATATAAAAGCTACTGGTTAATAAGTATTAAATTTGTATACTGAGATGCTGCTATATTCCTTGGTCACTTCTAAGAATTTGTAGTTGAGTCCCTGGAACTTTCCAGGTATAGGATCATATCATTAGGGAAGAGTGAGAGTTTGATCTCCTTTGACCCTATTTGGATACACTTGATAGTCTTCTCTTGCCTGATTGTGATGGCTGAGACTTCCATTACTGTGTTGAATAGCAGTGGAGTCAGTGGGCATCCTTGCCTAGTTCCCGATCTGAGTGGAAATGTTTTCAATTTTACGCCATTCAATATGATATTGGTTATGGGTTTGCTGTAAATGGCCTCTATCAGTTTAAGAAATGTCCCTTCTATGCCTATTTTCTTAAGTGTCCTGATTATGAAAGGATGCTGGATATTATCAAAAGCTTTCTCTTCATCAATTGAGAGAATCATATGGTCTTTGTTTTTTAATTTATTTATGTGATGTATTATATTTATAGATTTGTGTATGTTGAACCAACCCTGTAACCCTGGAATAAAACCAAATTAATCATGGTATATAATTTTTTTGGTATGTTGTTGAATTCTGTTTGCTAAGATCTCATTGAATATTTTTGCATTGATATTCATTAATTATATTGGTCTATAATTTTCTTTCTTTGTTGAATCCTTTCCTAGTTTGGGGATCTGGGTGATATTTGCTTCATACAATGTGTTGGGAAGTATTCCTTCTTTTTCTATGCTTTGGAAAAGGTTGTATAAAATAGGTACTTGTTTCTATTTAAAGGTTTGATAGAATTCAGATGTGAAGCCATCTGGTCCCGGACTTTTCTTTTTTGGGAAATTTTGTATTGTTGATGCTATTTCAGTGATTGATATAAGCCTATTCAAGATTTCTAATTCTTTCTGTTTGAGTCTAGAAAGGTGGCGTGCTTTCAGGTATTGGTCCATTTCCTTCAGATTTTCATATTTCTGGGAATAGAGTTTTTGTCATAATCATTTTGGATTTTTTGAATTTCTGAGGTGTCTGTTGTTACTTCGCCTTAATTGTTTCTTATGGACAATATCAGAGATTTTACTTTTCTATTTCTGGTTAGGTTGAGCAAAGGTTTATCAATTTTATTAATCTTTTCAAAAAACCAACTTTTTGTTGCATTAATCTTCTGAATGATTCTTTTGTTTTTAATTTCATTTGATTCTCGTCTAATTTTGATTATTTCTTTTCTTCTGCTGGGTTTAGGGTTGGAATGTTCTTCCTTTTCTAGTTGCTTGAGATGATCCATTAAGTTATTGGCTTCCTCTTTTTCTGTTTTCTTAATGAAGGCTTCCAATGCTATAAATTTCCCTCTTAGGACTGCCTTTGCAGTATTCCATAGGTTTTGATAATTTGTGTCTTCATTATCACTTCATTCCATAAATTTGGTGATTTCCTTCCTAATCTTGTCTTTGACTCAGCTATCATTCAGCCTAAAATTATTTAGTTACCATGACTTTGTAGATTCCTGTTGCTGTTGAGTTCAACTTTTATTCCACTGCGGTCTGAGAAAATACAAGGAATAATTTATATTCTTTTAAATTTCCTGAGGTTAGACTTGGCTCCTAAGATATGATCAATTTTGGAAGATGATCTGTGGGCTGATGAGAAGAATGTATATTCAGTTTTATTAGGATAAAATGTTCTGTAGAGGTCTGTTATGTCCATTTGTTCTAGGGTCAGGTTTAAGTCTAATATTTCTTTTTGTTGTTTGTTTGTTTCTTCTTGGAGGATCTATCCAAAACTGTCAAAGGGGCATTAAAATTTTCAACTATTATAGTGTAGGAAGATATCAAGTTGTTCATATCCATTAGGGTTTTCTTTATAAATTGAGGAGCATTCTGGTAGGTGCATAAATGTTAATTATCAAAATCTCTTCATTTTGGGTGTTTCCCTTGACAAATATGTAGTGATCATCCTTATCTTTCTTTATCTTTGTTGTTTTAAAGCCAACTGTATCTGCAAATAAAATTGCAACCCCTGCTTTTTTCTAATTTCCATTTGCCTGTATTATAGATGTCCATCCCTTCACCCCAAGTCTATTTTTATCCTTTAAGGTAAGATGAGCTTCTTGTATGTAGTAGATATCTGGTTTATGTATCCAGTCAGCCAAGCTATGCCTCTTTAGGGGGCAATTTAAACCATTTATATTAATTTAGAGAATTGATAAGCATAGTAGTATTTGGGGTGTCATGTTTTTGGATTGTCCAGTGGGCATTTTTAATCCTTTTGCCATTGTGGAAGTTAGTTTTCTTCAAAAAATTCTGAGTAAGTTTACTTTGGTAGTAGAGCATTGTGGTGGTCATTGTGAAGGATAGTTCTGGGAGAACATCCTGGAGAGCTGGTTTAGTTATGGCAAATTTCTTCAACATGTTTATATTAGTAAAGTATTTGATTTCTCCATCACAAATGAAACATAGTTTAGCTGGATATAGGATCCTGGGCTGAAAGTTATTTTGTTTTAGGAGATTAAAGGTCAATGACCATCCTCTTCTGGCTTGAAAGGTTTTTGGCTGGCTCGGCGCCTATAGCTCAACCGGCTAAGGCGCCAGCCACGTACACCTAAGGTGGAGGGTTCGAATCCCCAGCCCGGACCCACCAAACAACAATGACAGCTGCAACCAAAAAATAGCCGGGCGTTGTGGCCCAGCTACTTGGGAGGCGGAGGCAAGAGACTCGCTTGAGCCCAGGAGTTGGAGGTTGCTGTGAGCTGTAATGCCACAGCACTCTACCCAGGGAGACAGCTTGAGGCTCTGTCTCAAAAAAAAAAAAAAAAAAAAAAAAAA
>CAUYTI010015128.1:0-10843 GCA_963575145.1 Galago senegalensis | reverse complement strand
GCCATGGCATTACAGCTCACAGCAACCTCCAACTCCTGGGCTCAAGCGAGTCTCCTGCCTCCGCCTCCCAAGTAGCTGGGACCACAGGCACCCGCCACAACGCCCAGCTATTTTTTGGTTGCAGCCATCATTGTTGTTTGGTGGGTCCGGGCTGGGGATTTGAACCCGCCACCTTAGGTGTACGTGGCTGGTGCCTTAGCCGGTTGAGCTATAGGCGCCGAGCCACCTCTACCTTTTATTAAAGGGTTTTTTATTTAATATTTTTGAATAGTACACATAAATGTATTCACATGATTCAAATTCAAGAGTACAAAAAGTGAACTCTTTCCTTAATGTCCAGTTGCCAACCTACTTCTTCTCTAGGAGTCATTGTTGAATTTTTTGGTATATGTCCTTCCAGAGATAGTTTATGTATGTATATAAACAAATATCAGTGTATTTCCTTTTTACACCAATGGTATAAAGAATTCGGAATATATACAAAATAAATTAGTGTAAGAACCTCCATGTACCCACCTCCTAGCCCCAGACACCCTCAATTTATTATTATAATTATTTTTGAGACAGAGTCTCACCCTGTCGCCCTCAGTAGAGTGCCATGGCGTCACAGCTCACAGCAACTTCCAACTTCTGGGCATAGGTGAGTCTCTTGCCTCAGCCTCCTGAGTAGCTGGGACTACGGGTGCCTGCCATAACACCTGGCTATTTTTTTGTTGCAGTTTGGCCAGGGCTGGGTTCGAACCCGCCACCCTCGATATATGGAGCCCTGTACCCTACCCACTGAACCAAAGGCGCCGCCCCACCCTCAATTTATTAAGGCTCATCTTGCACCATCCAGACCAAATCAGGTTCCAGAGTTACTTTGTGTGTTGTGGTTGACTGATAGATCTTTTTAGTCTATTTTAACCTTTAGGCTCCTACCTGGTTTTTAAAATGTTCTTCAAAATCCATCTATTGAAGAAACCAAATTGTCTTAGAGAATTGTAGGATTGGATTTTGCTGATTGCATCCCTGTGTGCCATGCTTTTATATAGGGTTTATTTTTTAGAGCAGTTTCTGGTTTATAGAAAAGTAAGCACAAAGTAGAATTCCCATAGCCCCTCTCTCTTTTCCCCTCTCCACAGTTTCCCTCATTATTAGCACCTTGCATTGGCGTGGTACATTTGTTAACAATTAATAAGCCAAGAGAGATGCATTATTGGCCAAAGTCCACGGTTTACATTAGGGTTAGCTCTTTATTTTGTTTGTTGCATAGGTTTTCACACACGTAGAGTGACATGGATTCACCATTACACTATTAAATACAGAATAGTTTAACTGCTCTAAAAATCCCCTGTTATCCAAATATTCATTCCTCTCCCCAACTCCTGGCAACCACTGACGTTGTTTTTCCCGTCTTTGTAGTTTTACCTTTTCCAGAATGCCACGTATAGTTGGACTCACTGTATATATAACCTTTACAAGTTGGCTTCTTCCATGTATCAATATGCATTTAAGATTCTTCCATGTCTTCTTGGTGTTGATAGCTCATTTCTTTTTATCACTGAACAATATTTCATTCACTTACTGAAGGACATCTGGATGCTCCCAAATTCTGACTGTTATCAACACCCTTTTAACTTAAAATGTCTTGTTCAATGTATCTTACCTTGTAAGATAAAATTCAAATTCTGGGGGTTGCCGGAGTTACTCAACTCCCTCTATCACCACAAAAATCAGTGTATACCATTCCAGTAGCTCTAACTTCCCTTCCCCCCCCCCCCAGTTATTTCCTACTCATACTCCTTTCATAAAGAGTCAAGTATGAAAGAGGGTGTTTTTATAAAATCTATCAAGACCCAGTGTTGTTTAGGTTTTGGAATGGGAGCAAAATGCTACGGATGTACGCCAGTATGGGGGCTACAGGCAGGAGGAGAGTGGATGTGAATCTGGTCACCGTCATTCAGTGACTGTAATCTTTAAGTAAGTTACTTCTGAGCTTTAATGGACTCACTGGTAAACTGGGAATAGATGACTCTTGGTACCTCATGGAGTGAATTTTACAAGTGGCACTGTAGCATGGCCACCGTGGTCGTATAACAGAAACAAGGGTATTGATTAAGGACTAGCTTTGTAAAAGAAAGTTAAATTGAGTTTTGAATGGAGATTTCAGTGTTTATCATTCTCTGCTGCCAAAAGTTTGAAAACCACAGTTCTCTATCTAGACACTCCCTCCTCACTTCATTTGAAAATATCAGGTTCCTTGCATAGAACCTGGCTTCAGAAGGCATCCAAGATTTCAGCTTAGAAGAATAAATATGGAATTCCATTTTTATTTGGAAAAGATAGGTGCTAAGATGAAATGTTTTTCTAAATATTTGTATATAATATCTGCTGTTTGTATTTGATGTTAGAAAAATCCCAAAAGGAAATGCCAAGCAGAGTAGGAGGGTAACGATATGTAATGTTGTGATCAAAGATTGCAAGTATAATATGACTAATTTAGTCTAGTTTATTTTTATACTATTGGCAAGTGATTAGTGGTTTGTTTGTTTTTCTTAAAACCATTAGGTAAAGGAGGTAAAAACAGACGCAGGGGTAAGAATGAGAATGAATCTGAGAAAAGAGAGCTGGTATTCAAAGAAGATGGACAAGGTAAGTGTCTTCCTAATTTAGGCTTTTGTTATTAATACCTTTTTTCTTTCTCTGTCTGTCTCTTTTTTGAGATAGACTCTCACTCTGTAGCCTGGGTAGAGTGCTGTGGCATCATCATAGCGCACAGCAACCTCAAACTCTTAGGCTCAGGTGATATTCTTGCCTTGGCCTCCCAAGTAGCTGGGACTACAAACACAGGCCACCAGCCTGGCTAATTTCTCTATTTTTAGTAGAGATGGGGTCTTGCTCTTTCTGAGGCTGGTCTCAAACTTCTGAGCTCAGGTGATCCACCTACCTCTGTCTCCCAGAGTGCTAGGATTACAGGCATGAGCCACTGTGCCTGGCCATCTTTTCTTTTTTAACTATGAATTTCAGTCTCTAAATTTAAAAAGTATCCTATTCTTTTTTTTTTTTTTTTTTTTTTGAGACAGAGCCTCAAGCTGTCTCCCTGGGTAGAGTGCCCTAGCTTCAAAGCTCACAGCAACCTCCAACTCCTGGGCTTAAGCGAGTCTCCTGCCTCAGCCTCCCAAGTAGCTGGGACCATAGGTGCCCGCCACAATGCCTGGCTATTTTTTGGTTGCAGCCATCATTGTTGTTTTGGCGGGCCCGGGCTGGATTCAAACCTGCCACCTTGGGTATACGTGGCTGGCGCCTTAGCTACTTGAGCCACAGGCACCGAGCCAAGGATCCTATTCATAATCCTAAACAGTAAATCTCATGTCCCTTTTGCTCTTCTCCTTTTTTTTTTTGTTGTTGTTGTTGAGACAGTCTTACTATGTCGCCCTCAGTAGAGTGCTATGGCATCACAGCTCACAGCAACCTCAAACTCTTGGGCTTAAGCAATTCTCTTGCCTCAGCCTCCCAAGTAGCCAGGACTACATGTGCCTGCTACTATGCCCAACTATTTTTTGTTGCAGATGTCATTGATGTTTAGCTGGCCCAGGCCAGGTTCGAACCCACCACCCTTGGTGTATGTGACTGGTGCTGTAACCACTGTGCTACGGGTGCCAAGCCACAGTATGCCTTTCTGTAAACATAACAGATGTCCCTCTTTTGTATAAGCACTCATGATCAGAATGAGTTATTGTACAGTTCAGAGAGGTTTAAGCCTCAAAAGCTGTGGTTGACAATTTGTGACATAGTGGACTATTTTTGATAGTGAATGGTACTGCACAGTGTGTTCAGTAGACCATGGATGTTTGAAGGATGAATCCAAGGCTGTTACAGGCCTCCTCACTCTCCAGTGCCAAATGATTTCATAAGCTGTAATAACATGAGAACAGTAGATTAACGTTTGGACTGATTAAGATTTTAAATGCCACTCAGCGCCTATAGCTCAGCAGAGCTGGCAAGTTCGAATCCAGCCTGGGCCTGCCAAACAATAACAACTACCACCAAAAAAACAGCCAGGTGTTGTAGCAGGTGCCTGTAGTGCCAGCGACTTGGGAGGCTGAGGCAAGAGAATCACTTAAGCCCAAGAGTTTGAGGTTGCTGTGAGCAGTGATGCCATGGCACTCTACCAAGGGTGACATAGTAACACTCTGTCTAAAAAAAAAAAAAAGATTTTAAATGCCTGCAGACAATAGTAGTAAAATAAATTCTGACTGGATCACTTTTTCTCCTCATAGTTTTATTTTTAGTAATTTCAAACCTGTGGAAAATTTGCAGTATTAGTACAGTGAGTTCCATTAAACCCCTCATCTGTGCACACACATACAGAGAGGGTGCCATAAAAGTGTATACACTTTTTAAGAAGGGAAAAAATTATTAAATTTGTAATATTCAAGTCACTTTTTAGTCTGCAATTACAATTGGTCCTCAACGTGACTTGTGTTTATTGCTCTTTTTTTTAATCTGTGTATATTAAGTATTATAGAGGGTATATAAAGAAACAGATTTGGCTCGGCGCCTGTGGCTCAACCAGCTAAGGCACCAGCCACATACACCTGAGCTGGCGGGTTCAAATCCAGCCTGGACCTGCCAAACAGCAATGACGGCTGCAACCAAAAAATAGCCAGGCATTGTGGCAGGCGCCTATAGTCCCAGCTACGTGGGAGGCTGAGGCAGGAGACTTGCTTGAGCCCAGGAGTTGGATGTTGCTGTGAGCTGTGATGCCATGGCACTCTACCCAGGGCAACAGCTTGAGGCTCTGTCTCAAAGAAAGAAAGAAACAGATTTGTTGGGGGGCAGGTAGAGACCATTTGAAATTGAATAATTAAAGACATCACACTACTTTTCCCTTACTACTTGATCATGTGTACCCTGAGAGCAAGTACTATGTATATTTTCTTACATAGCTACAATACAATTAGCACACTCGGGTAATTTAACTTTTTTTTTTTTTTTGAGACAGTCAAGCTGTCACCCTGAGTAGAGTGCCATGGCGTCACAGCTCACAGCAACCTCAAACTCCTGGGCTCAAGCGAGTCTCTTGCCTCAGCCTCCCAAGTAGCTGGGACTATAGGTGCCCACCACAATGCCTGGCTTTTTTTTATTGTTGCAGTTGTCACTGTTGTTATTTTAGGTGCAGGCCAGGTTTGAACCTGCCAGCCCTGGTGTATGTGGCCAGCACCCTACCCACTGAGCCATGGGTGCCGCCAATTTAATATTATCTGTCATATAGTTCATATTCAGATTTCCCCAGTTGTCCTACTAATTTCTAGAACTTTTGAGGGCAGAGATTATTGTTATTTTACTTTTGAGACAGGGTCTTGCTCTGTTGCCCATGCTAGAGTGCAGTGGCATCATCATAGTTCACCGCAGTCTTGATGCATGGTCTCAAGCCATCTTCCTGCCTTAGCTGCCTGAGTAGCTGGGAACCACTACAGGTGTGCACCACCGTACCCAGCTGAGTTTTCTGTTTTTGTAGAAAATGTGAGTCTCACTATGTTGCCCAGGCTGATCTTGATCTCCTGGCCTCAAGCAATCCTCTTGCTGTGGTCTCCCAAAGTGCTGGGATTACAGTTGTGAACCACTGCACCTGGCCAATTTCTGGCACTTTAACAAAGAACAGTGGGGTTTTTTTGTTTGTTTGTTTGTTTTTTCTTCACTTTGTCACCCTCAGTAGAGTGGCATGGTGTCACAACTCATAGGCAGTTATCTTGCCTCAGCCTTCCGAATAGCTGGGACTACAGGCACCCACCACAATGCCTGGCTATTTTTTTGTTGCAGTTTGGCTGGGCTTGAGTTCAAACCCGCCACCCTCGGTATATGGGGCTGGCACCCTACTCACTGAGCCACAGGCACCACCCAACAAAGAACATTTTTTTGGGTTGTCTTTCTGTAGAACTTTAGGTTGTTTTCTGGCTAAAAGACCTTTCATTTCTAAGTCTTAGTCATTCATATCTCCGTTAGCAGTTGACATGACTACTGACTTCCACCCCAGTATTTTTCCTCCACTTTGGAAGAAAGGCTGCTTCTGAGCTGGATAACCATTCGAGGCACTAGGTGGGCCTTTCAAAGTTATGTCTTGGTGTGTCTACAAATTAGTGATAACCATTTTTGAGGCTTAATCTTATGTACAGTTTGAGTAATCTGAAGGGTCTGAAGTGATGTTTCTCCCTAATGCCACCCACCCCTGTCTCATAACCTACTTATCACAGGTTTTAAGTGGCAGTGAAATCAGGTTGTTTCCTGGGTTCCTTTTCAGAAAAATTTTGGTTATAAGTTTGGCATTTTACCCAGGAGCATCTCTCTGGCTTTACAAGAACTTTAGAATAATCATCAAGATACTCCAGTTGAACAAAGATACTGTTAACATTTCAGCTGCTTTTATTTGCCAATGTCCTAAAAACTCTATGAGATTTGTGTCTCTAAGGGTTCTGAGGGAAAGGAGAGCCAAAATTGGGCAAGAATCTAAATGGGAGAGATTAATGGGGTGTAATACCTATGCATTTTGGGACAAGCCACCTTTGATCTCCAAGAGACAGCTTATCACAGAAATTGGTGTTACGTAGCTTTGGTTCTGGCTCCGCCATTATTAACTAGTTTGTTGCTAATCACCCCCTTGTATTTATTTATACTTTTACTGTACATAAAACTGTATGTTTTTACTTGTCAATCTTGTGTCGCTTATATCAAAATATGGACCTCTTCATACCCTTTTCTTTTTTCCTCCCTAGAGTATGCCCAGGTCATCAAAATGTTAGGAAACGGAAGGTTAGAGGCAATGTGTTTTGATGGAGTGAAGAGGTTATGTCACATCAGAGGGAAATTGAGGAAAAAGGTAGGTATGGAGAGTTATTTTACTTTTTTTTTTTTGAGACAGAGCCTCAAGCTGTACCCCTGAGTAGAGTGCCGTGGCATTACAGCTCACAGCAACCTCCAACTCCTGGGCTCAAGCGAGTCTCTTGCCTCAGCCTCCCAAGTAGCTGGGACCACAGGCGCCCGCCACAACACCCGGCTATTTTTTGGTTGCAGCCGTCATTGTTGTTTGGCGGGTCGGGGCTGGGAATTTGAACCCGCCACCTTAGGTGTACGTGGCTGGCGCCTTAGCCGGTTGAGCTATAGGCGCCAAGCCAAGTTATTTTACTTTAATGTAAACTTGATTAAGGTTGAAAAGTGCCTCTACAGTTTTTATTGGCCAGTGACTTCATTTTTGGAAATTTCCAAAACATCTGCCTGGGTAAACAGTGATTTACCTATAAGTTATTAAATAGCAAGGATTCTTTTTTTTTTTTTTTGCAGTTTTTGGCCAGGGCTGGGTTTGAACCCACCACCTCCGGTATATGGGGCCAGTGCCCTACTCCTTTGAGCCACAGGCGCCACCCCAATAGCAAGGATTCTTAATGGTAATTTTATATAGATTCTAGTACTTAAGGAATCATTTGTATCATCTATGTTGTCTTCCTATGCAAAATATTTAACCTGAATCTGAATCCTGAGGAAACAATCAACAAATCCAAGTTGAGGGATATTCAACAAAACAGATGTCCTAGTTCTAAATAAAATAGTAGTGTCATGAAAAGTAAAAAAGGTTGGGGAACTATTCTGATTTCAAGGACACTTGAAGAGATCCATGCCATATGAAATGTGGCCCTTATAGTTTAGGGGTTGGGGAAATAACTAACGGGTGTATTAAGAAAATTTGAATATACATTATGTTAAATAAGTGTTGTATTAATGTTGAATTTTCTGAATATAATCATGAATGGACTACCTTGGAAAATAATGATTAATTCATTATAGCAGATTCAGGCAGATTTATTAATCAGGTTGGTTAAAACTCTTAACTCTTGATTTGTGGGTTTGTTGTTTTGTAGTTTTAGGTTTTCTTTCTTTTTTCTTTTCTTTCTTTTCTTTTTTTTTTTTTCTTTTTTAATTCATCTGTTTTCAAACTAAAGGGGTTTGGAGAGCTGCAAATATGTTGGTGAGTAGGAGGCCAGGTAGAGAGGACAGAAGATAAAACAACATGACTTTCTATTCTTTCATAATTTTTTTCCTTTTTAAGCGATAGGATCTTGCTTTGTTGCCCAGGCTAGAGTGCAGGGGCGTGATCATAGCTCACTGCAGTCTTGAACTCCTGGGCTTAAGCCTCCCTGCGTCAGCTTCCCAGATAGCTATGACTGCACCTGTGTGCCCACGCCTGGATGTTTTTACTTTTGAGAGATGAGGTCTCACTAAGTTGCCCAGGCTAGTCTTGAACTCCTGGCCTTAAGTGATCCTCTGGCATCAGCCTCCCTAAGCTCTGAGATTACTGGAGTTTTTAGTAGGTAACTAACACCTGGAGTGGTTCATAGAGCTCTTAATTTCTAAACTAATTGTTACTATGGAATTTCTTGATTTTTTTTTTTTTGGTTTTTATTTTAAATATGACATAAGGTAACTTCTCTTTTGTAGGTTTGGATAAATACTTCAGACATCATATTGGTTGGCCTCAGAGACTACCAGGTAAAAATTACATTTAAATATTTTATTATTTTACTGGCTTGAATTTGATGAACCATTTCTTAAGAACCAGTTGTGTTTTAGGCATTGTGCTAAGTATCCCAGGGATTATGGTTCCCAAATGTCAGTTTGTGGAGTCAACATGTAACATTTTCATGAAGCTAAATGGTCCCTTTTTATTTTAGAGCAGTGGTTCTCAACCTTCTTAAGGCTGAAATGTATTTTCATTGTTAAAAAGGGGTCGCTACCCACAGGTTGAGAACCACTGTTGTAGAGGTCTTTTTTTGCTGTTTTTGGCCGGGGCTCGATTTGAACCTGCCACTTCCGGCATTTGGGGCTGGTGTCCTCCTTTGAGCCACAGGCACCGCCCTGTAGAGGTCTTTAAATCAAAATCTGGTAACTGTCATTCTAAGGGCTACATAGCACTGAATAAGTTAAGCTCCCATCCCACAAAAGGCTTATAGCCTAGTAGTAGAGAGTATAAGACAGGCACACAAGTGATTACAGTACACACCACAACAAAAGTATGTGCAATAAATTTAAATGAGGACTTGGGAAAATAAATGGTAGTTGCCCTTCGTATTCTCAGCCTTGACTATATGCTCAATGTATGTCTGTGAAATCTATTTGATTTCTACCTATTGGAATTTATCCCCATGTGATAATGCCTTGATTGTACTTTGTTTTTTGTTGGTTTTTTTGTTTTTTGTTTTTTGTTTTAAGAGAGTCTCACTGTGTCACCCTAGGTAGAGTGCTATGGCATCTCAGCTCACAGCAACCTCTAGCTCTTGGGCTTAAGCGATTCTCTTGCCTCAGCCTCCCAAGTAGCTGGGACTACAGGAGCCCACCACAACGCCTGGCTATTTTTTTGTTGTAGTTGTCATTGTTGTTTGGCAGGCCCACGCTGGGTTTGAACCCGCCAGCTCTGGTGTATGTGGCTGGCACCCTAGCTGCTGAGCTATGGGCACTGAGCCTGTACTTTGGTTTCTAAAAAATATTTCTGAACAAAGAATTTAAATATTTGATTTAAATCAGTGGCTCTCAGTTGTGGGGACATTGGCAGTAACTAGAGACATTTCTGGATGCCACAACTAAGGGCAGGGGTCTTCAAACTTTTTAAACAGGGGGCCAGTTCACTGTCCCTCAGACCGTTGGAGGGCTGGACTGTGGGCCCCGAGATGAGTCAGCTGCTAAGCAGGACAGGCAGCAGCAGCAGCAAAAACACCCGGCGGGCCTAGGGTGGCCTAGATAAATGTCCTAGGTGGGCTGCATGTGGCCCACCAGCCGTAGTTTGAGAACGCCTGACTAAGGGAGTAGTGTAGTGCTGCTGGAGTATATTCTATAGAGGCTAGGAGTGATGTTAAATATTCTACAGTGTATTATTAACCAACAAATAATGACCTAGTTCAGAATAATAATACAAAGGTCAAAAAAGCCTGTTTTAAATTCCTATCATTTTAATACCCATTTTCTTCTTTGAATCTTAATAACCCCAAAAGTAGGAAGAATAATTCCCTTTTTGACAGATAAGAACACCACGGGCCTAAAAGTAATAACATCCAAGTTGTAAAGTGACAGCCAGGACCCACTCTTACGGTTCAGAATCTCTTATGATCCTCCTACGCCCTTGCTGCTCACAGGTGGTCCAGGAATCAGCAGCATCCCTGTCTTCTGGGACCATGTTAGAAAGGCAGATCCTTGGACTCCACCCCAGGTCTTCTCAATCAGAGCATGCATATTAACAGGATCCCCATAAGCTTCTGTACACCTTGAATTTTAAGAAGTACTGGTCTTAATCACACTGCCCTTGAAATCAAAGCAATCCATTTTCTCCCTGAGTCATATTCTTTTTTTTTTTTTTTTTTTTTTTTTTTTTTTGCAGTTTTTGGCTGGGGCTGGGTTTGAACCCACCACCTCCAGCATATGGGGCCGGTGCCCTACTCCTTGAGCCACAGGTGCCGCCCTGAGTCATATTCTTTTCAAATGGGAAAGTATCATTCCAAGGCATTATTTCCCAGAAAGACATTTGCATCAGAAACACCCAAAGAACTTGTAAAAATACAAATTCTTGGACTTTACTAATCTACCTTCAGGAGATGGAAAAACTCCACAGAATATTCTGATTGATTCATACCCTAAGAAGCACAGATATATCAAAAGGCATATTAATTTCCTTAGTTCAGGCTTGGCGCCTATAGCTCAACCGGCTAAGGCGTCAGCCACGTACACCTAAGGTGGCGGGTTCGAATCCCCAGCCCGGACCCGCCAAACAACAATGATGGCTGCAACCAAAAAATAGCCGGGCGTTGTGGCGGGCGCCTGT
>CAUYTI010015126.1:0-20390 GCA_963575145.1 Galago senegalensis | reverse complement strand
GCCCGGACCCACCAAACAACAATGATGGCTGCAACCAAAAAGTAGCCAGGCGTTGTGGTGGGCGCCTGTGGTCCCAGCTACTTGGGAGGCGGAGGCAGGAGACTCGCTTGAGCCCAGGAGTTGGAGGTTGCTGTGAGCAGTGAAGCCATAGCACTCTACCCAGGAGGACAGCTTGAGGCCCTTTCTCAAAAAAAAAAAACAAAAAAACAAAAAACATTGCACAGAGAGAAGCTTGGCACCTGTAGCTCAGCAGCTAGGGTGTCAGCCATATACACCAGAACTGGCAGGTTCGAATCCAGCCCAAACCTGCCAAACAACAATGACAACTACAACCAAAAAATAGCCAGGCATTGTGGCAGGCCCCTGTAGTCCCAGCTACTTGGGAGGCTGAGGCAAGAGAATCGCTTGAGCCCAAGACTTTGAGGTTGCTGTGAACTGTGATGCCACGGTACTCTACCTAGGGTGACAGCTTGAGACCCTGTCTCAAAAAAAAAAATTATACGGAGAGATACACACATATACACACATACATTATACATTTATTCTTATATAAAAAATTAATAATACCTACAATTAGATACAGGGATATATTCAAAAGAATACAGAACACTATTACTAAAAACAAATGTGTATGTATAATTTTTTAAAATCTCAACTTAAACAAGCAGACACAAACACACAGCTTTGTCTCTCTGGAGAACTTCACACATACAGACAGTAGGATCTATACAAGGACATGACATATATATTTGAATAAAGCTGCATTGTAAAAAAACAAAAAAAGTCACCGTGGCTCTTGCCTGTAATCCTAGCACTCTGGGAGGCTAAAGCCAGCTGATTGCTTGAGCTCAGGAGTTCAAGAGCCTGAGCAAGAGCAAGACCCTGTCTGTACTGAACATAAAAAAATTAGGCAGGCATTGTGGCCTGTAATCCCAGTCACTTGGGAGGCTGAAGCAGGAGATCACTTGAGCCCAGGAGTTTAAGGTTGTAGTGAACTAGGCTAAATCCATGGCACTCTATCCTGGGTGACAGAGTGAGACTCTGTCTCAAAAAAAAAAAAAAAAAGACAAAAAAAAATTTTTCCAACCAAGACAAGAAACTAAAGAGCGCCATCAGAGATATATGTCACCACTCTTCCTTACATCATCCCCTCAATTATGACAGCAACTTTCTGGCATTCAGATAAAGAATATCATGGCTTGGTACATTCCCACGGCCTAATCCACTCTGTGCATGCATGAGCTACTGTTGTATAAGACATCTGTAATTCAACTGCCCCTAGATCTGGGAGAACCACGTCTGAGGAATAGGAAATGTCTATGTGTACCTCTGGCTAGGCACTGCACTAAGTATTTGATATTGGCTCACTTAACTCTGAGAGCAATCACACAAGGTGAATATTTTATCTCTACTTTTCAGATGAGGAAGTAGAAGCTTAAGGTAACTTAACCAAATTCACACAGCTAGTAAGGGGCAGAGCCAAGATACAAACTCAAGGGTGGGCTCAGTGCCTGTGGCTCAAGTGGCTAAGGCGCCAGCCACATACACCTAATGTGGCGGGTTCGAATCCAGCCCGGGCCTGCCAAACAACAATGATGGCTGCAACCAAAAAATAGCCAGGCGTTGTGGTTGGTGCCTGTGGTCCCAGCTACTTGGGAGGCTGAGGCAGGAGACTCGCTTGAGCCCAGGAGTTGGAGGTTGCGGTGAACTGTGATGCCACAGCACTCTACCCAGGGGGACAGCTTGAGGCTCTGTCTCAAAAAAAAAAAAAAAAAAAAGAACAAACTCAAGGGTGTCTGGCTCCCTCTAGTGTAACACCTGGAGAAGACAAGGGCTTTCTAAGCACATCAAGTAAATTTCAATGACGAAAGAAAATCCTCTCTTCTAGAATAGCTTCCAGAATTGGACTTGACTATTGAGGAACAAGGGGTTGATATCTAACACCAAATAAGGCGATTCCCCAAATTCCACCATTTAATATGGCTGCTGAACTTCCACTTCAGTCCTTTTGATGGCTATAACTGCCTCCTGACAGACAGACAGACTACTAACGCCATACCATGTAGGTTCAAGATGTGAATGTGAACTTCAATTTAGACCTGTTTTTCCATGGCTTTTACTATAAACATAAGAGTTCTTACATTTAAATTTTTAATAGCTGAGGAATAACTAATAAAAATGTATAAGGCCTTCAGGTCTTAAATTAACTTCTGATAATAACTTAAGCTTTGACTGGTCTAAGGTTTTTTTTATTTCTTTGTAGTGTATTACATTCCTTTCCCTATATTATACTTCTCTATTTCACCCAGAAATTAGAAGACTGGATTATACTTGTTGGACTAGTCAGCAGCCTGTTTTCACCACCTGTAGTTTGTGTAAACTGCAGGATATAGGATCAAGACCTGCCCTCTTGCTGGATGATTCAAGGTACACACATACATTTCTAACATAAACGGTTTTCATTTTCTTTACAGTAACTCTGCAGGCAGAAAATAAAATGGACACTTATGTAGAAAAGCCACAATGGTATGGTGGAAAAACTATGAGCTTGAGTGCCAGACAGACCTGGGTTTGAATATCACTTCTACCACCTGCCAGCTATGATCCTGAGAAAATTAATTTAGTTCTCTAGGTTTCAGAACCCTCATTTATAAAATGGAGATGACCACTACACGTGTGACAGAGGGACAAAAACAAGACATCCCCAACATGGAATTGCTTTCGGAATGAGATTAGGAAGAATCAGGTTATAATGGCTGTCAGGTCGTCCACAGAAACGACACAAACCAAACACTATTGGGTAAATGTTTAAGGACGTTTGAGACCTAGTGCCAAAAAAGGTGATTAAGTTTCAGTCTTACAAAAGCACATCTGAAATTATTAAAAAGCCTTATATAAAATCAAGTATAAATAAAAGTGAATAAAAAAAAATGATACACATTTGATTCACCTACACTCAGCCTCTCAAAGTGCTAGGATTACAGGTGTGAGCCACTGCACTCGGCCTGTTTTAACCTTGTTGAACATACCACTGCCCAAAGTAACCTCACCATAGAATCCTTTTTTCACGTACTTTTTAAAATACAAAACAAAAATAAAGAAAAGATAATAGCAAGCAATTAGTTAACAGAAAATCCTTTGGAAAGCACAAGTATCACAGAGGTAGTAGAATATTCACGGGACTGTTGATAATATATCTATTTGTAACTATATTTTTTTTACCAAAAACACAAACCATCTTTACAAAAACAGCTATATATAAAAGAAAAAAAGCCTAGACGTGCAGACCATGATGAACACCATATATATTGAGAACCTACTCTGGATCAGGCACTACACTGAGGGCTTTATATATTCTGAAAATGCTCATTAAATGACAGGAGAAGAAACCAAGTCTCAGAGATCACGTGACTTACATACGCTCACACGGCTAGTAAGTGGCATAGTTTGAATTTGAATCACAGGTCTGTCTGTAATTGTGTGTACTTTTTCCCTACACCATGCTATGTCTCTTGAGCAGCCAGCCAGCCTGCTAGCCCCAGGAGGTGCCCCTCTACTTACCCATGTACCTCTTTCAAACCTCAGCATGCACTAAAAAAAAAGTTAAGTACCTGGCACGGTAACTGAAACGTAGTAGATTTAATACAACAATCCCTTTAATGGTTATCCATTGAATTGTTTGAACAGAAAGAATTTACCTGTGCTGTTGGACTCTTAGCTATGTTACATAATTTTAAATGGATGAAAATTTGGGCTTGAATACGAGGTATTTATATACTTGACTTGGAAAAAATTAAGATGATGACATGGGATACTTACTTCAAATTTCACAGAATAAGTATAAGTCACATTCAACTTGTTGGTGTGTTCTCTAGGAATTTCCATAGGGGGTCCATTACAGGTTTGCTGGTTTTCATCTGAATGCTTATAGCTAATAAAAGAAAAAAAAAGGAAGAGAAGGGAACTTTAATTCAAAACTGACAGTGTAAAATTGCCAATTCATGGCTATTCAGGCATGTAATAGTAGGATAAAAAAAATAGGCCTTCCATTATATTCTGCATTTAAAAGTCTTGATGATTTAAAATATTTTCTTTCTAAATGTCCCCAACACTCAAATGAGACTCAATATACTATTCCAAATTCAACACTTAAGAGCTTCCCTTTAGCCAACAAATATAAGAAATAAAAAACCCTTTATAAGCAAATGGCTTTATTTTTCCTCTTTTATCTCATCCCTCTTCAATATAATAAATAACAGGCTGGATATGGTGCTATTACCTGTAATCCTAGCACTATGGGAGGCCTAAGTGAGTGGATTGCCGGAGTTCAGCAGTTTCTAAAATAGAAAAAACTAGCCAGGTGTCATGGCGGGCCCCTGTAGTCCAACCTACTCAGGAGGCTGAGCTAAGAGGATCATTTGAGCCCAAGAATTTGAGGTTGCTATGAGCTATGATGATGCCATGGCAGTCTACCCAGGGAGCCAGAGTGAAACTATCTCAAAAAAAAAAAAATGTAACCTTAGCTGTAGGGCTAGAGAATTAAATAGATGAAGCAAAAACCATATTTCTAAGCACCCAGAGGTCTGAATGCTTAGCAATAAAAGATCCTGAGAATAACAATCTACATGAACCCTTTTGTCTGAAAAAGAGAGCAATTATTAAAAATAGAAAATAGGAAAAAACTGGAGAAGTATAAAACTATACAGGATGCTGGAGCTAGAAAATGCCTGGTCAAGGATAAGAACACTCTTTTATTATTCAAAAAGCACAAGAGAAATAAAGGGGAGGCAGAAGAAAAATGAAAAGGAGAAAAGCGATGCTTTCCTTTAGATTTATTTACTCAGCATACAGTTTCTCCCTTGGCTTCCATCTAATGAATATAACAGGCAATCCTCGCGGGATTGTTGGCTACACATATGTATATGTGCAGTAAAACGACTCGCTTGCAGTTGTAAAGATTATTGATGCTCACCTCTTTCTGTACGTTTTTATAACCCCAGTGTCCGATACTTAATATGCCCTTATAAGTACTTGTAGAAGGAATTAATTCTATTTAGAGCCACAACACTTTTTTTTTTTTTTTTTTTTGGAGACAGGGTTTCACTCTGTTGCCTCAAATTAGAGTGCTGTGGTGTCAACCTAGCTCATAGCAACCTCAGATTTCTGGGCTCACCTCAAACCCCTGGGCTCAAAAGTGATCTTCCTGCCTCAGCTTCCCAAATGGCTGGGACTATAGGTGCTCACCATGAAGCCTGGCTAATTTTTCTATTTTTAGTAGCGACGGGGTCTTGTTCTTGCTCAGGCTGGTCTCGAACTCCTGAGCTCAAGCAATTCACCTGCCTCAGCCCCCCAAAGTGCTAGTATTATAGGAGTGAGCCACCATGCCTGGCCTAGAACCAGAACACATTTTAAAGCAGCTTTAAATTAAAGAAATAACAATTGTTGCCAGGCATGGTGCCTCACCCCCATAGTCCTAGCACTTTGAGAGGCTGAGGCAGGCGGGTTGCTTGAGCTCAGGAGTTGAAGACTAGCGTGAACAACACAGAGAATCTGTCTCTACTAAAAATAGAAAAACTAGCTGGGTGTGTGGCAGCACCTGTAGTCCCAGCTACTCAGGAGACTGAGGCAAGAGGATTCCTTGAGCTCAAGAATTTGAGGTTGCTGTGTGAGCTATGATGACACCCAGGGCACAGAGTGAGACTCTGTGAAAGAAAAGGAAAGGGAAAGGAAAGGAAGAAAGGAAAGAAAGGAAGGAAAGAAAAGAAGAAAAGAAAAGAAAGAGGCGGCACACGTAGCTCAGTGGGTAGGACGCCGGCCACATACACCAAAGCTGGCAGGTTGAAGCCTGGCCCAGGCCAGCTAGAACAACAATGACAACTGCAACAACAACAACAAAAATAGCGTGGTGTTGTGCCGAGTACCCGTAGTCCCAACTGCTTGGGAGGCTGAGGCAAGAGAATCCCTTGGGCCCAAGAGTTTGAAGTTGCTATGAGCTATAACACCACAGCACTCTACCCTAGGGCAATAGCTTGAGATTCTGTCTCAAAAAACAAAAAGGGCAGCACCTGTGGCTCAGTGAGTAGGGCGCTGACCCCATATACCAAGGGTGGTGGGTTCACACCCATCCTCAGCCAAACTGCAACAAAAAAATAGCCAGGCATTGTGGTGGGCACCTGTAATCCCAGCTATTTGGGAGGTTGAGGCAAGAGAATCACCTGGGCCCAGGAGCTGGAGGTTGCTATGAGCTATGTGATGCCACAGCACTCCACCAAGGGTGATAAAGTGAGACTCCATCTCTACAAAAAAAAAAAAAAAAGAAAGAAAGAACAATTTTTTAGACTACAGATCAAAAGTTAATGTTGCAAATTAATGATTAAATTATTTCATGATAATTCATATCAAGGCTTATTGTGTAAGTATCATGCCTTATGTATAAGTATAGGCCTTGGATCCTGTACTGAAAATATCTGCATTTCATATGAGAGAGATTATGCAGCACATAAAATTAAATGCTCTAACCAAAGTAGAATCCCTTTTATTTATTTATTTTATTTATTTATTCATTTTTCTTTTTTGAAGACAGAGTTTCACTTTGTCACTCTCAGTAGAGTGTGTGGCATCACAGCTCACAGCATCCTCAATCTCCTGGGCCAAAGTGATCCTCTTGCCTCAGCCTCCCAAGTAGCTGGGACTACAAGAGCACCCGCCACAACAACCAGCTATTTGTTTAGAGATGGGGTCTTGCTCTTGATCAGGCTGGTCTTGAAATCCTGACCTCAAGTAATCTACTGGCCTTGGCCTCCCAAGGGCTAGGATTACAGGTAAGAGCCACCGCACCTGGCCAGTATCCCAATTTTAAACCACTGACCTTACACGTGGGCTACATAAGGTCTTAAAGGCCATTTTCAGAACACTGTTTTTACTCTAATGAAATGGAAAGTAAATAGAGGTTGGGCACAGTAGCCTATCCCTGTAATCCTAGCACGCTGGGAGTCGGAGGTGAGAGAATCCTTTGAGCTCAGGAGTTCAAGACCAGTCTGAGCAAGAACAAAACCCATCTCTACTAAAAATAGAAAAATTAGACAGGCATTATAGTGGGCATGTGTTGCCCCAGCTACTTGGGAGGCTGAGGCAGGAGAATCACTTGAATCCAGGAGTTTGAGGTTGCTGTGAGCTAGGTTGATGCCACAACACTCTAAGCCTGAACAACAGAGTGAAACTCTGTCTCAAGAAAAAGGCAGGGGGGAAGAAAGTTAGTGAGAGTATTCTGAGCAGAGAGTTAAAACAAGCTGACTTCTCAAAGGAATGCTCTGAATGCTGTATGGAGAACAGAAGTCAAGGGTAGTAGCAGGGAGATCAGTGAGGATTTTACAATAATCCAGGTGAGATAAAATGATGTCTTGGACCAGCTGATATTGGAGAAGGTGACAGAAGTGGTGGATTCTGAATTATACTGTATTTTAAAGAAAGAGCCATATGGTCTTCCAAAGAATTGGACTGGATATGGGTACCAGTGAAGAGTGACAAAGAGGAATCAAGAGTGATGCCATGGTTTGGGGGCCTGAGCAACCGGAAGGATGAAATTGCCACTTACTGAACCTGAGAAGACGACAGAAGAAGCACATCCAAGTGGATTTGTCAAGTAGACAGTAGATATACTACAAGTCTAGAGCTCTAACAGCCATCATGGTAATAATGGTAACACTATGCAACATGATAAGATGAACAGGTGGTGTCCATAGTTCAGTGGGTAGGGCGCCAGCCACATACACTGAGGCTGGCAGGTTCGAACCCTGCCCAGGCCTGCTAAAACAACAATGACAACTGCAAAAAAACAACAGAAAAAAAAAAACTAGCCAGGCGTTATGGCGGGCACCTGTAGTCCTAGCTACTTGGGAGGCTGAGGCAAGAGAATCACTTAAGCCCAAGAGCACCACGGCACTCTACCCAACCCAGGGTAACAGCTTGAGACTGTGTCTCAAAAAAAAAGACAAAGATTGAGTCCAGGGGCCCTCCCCTATTAAGAGGTTAGGAAAATGAGGGGGAGATCAAGAAGAAAATAGCAAGACAGGAGAAGATCGGGAAAGTACCACAACCTAAAAACCAAATGAAAGCAAATAGAGTTCATCATCCTAAAACTCTGTTTCCAGATACCAGAAGTGACATATGCTGAAAATCGTGAGTAATTGTCCTTGACAATGGTATTTCCTCACCTCTCTTAATAGCTATGTTTACCTGTTATTCATATATATATGCCCTAAACCTTTTAATTCCTCTTTTATTTCCTGTTTGTAACACCTTCCGGAGATAAAGCTGCTTCAAAATTGTTAACACAGCCACTAATTTTAAAAGAATCTCCTTTTACTAAGACCAAACAGAATTGGAAATCTCTAATCATAAGGGAATGTAAATCCAAACCACAACAGAGATATCAACTCACACCTGTTAGAATGAATATTATCAAAAAGACAGGAGATCTGGGCAGCACCTGTGGCTCAAAGGACTAGGGCACCTGCCCCATATACCAGAAGTGGAGGGTTCAAACCTGGCCCCGGCCAAAAAAAAAGACAGGAGATGGCCGGGCACCATGGCTCTTGCCTGTAATCCTAGCACTCTGGGAGGCTTAGGTGGGTGGACTGCCTGCACTCACAAGTTCAAGAGTAGCCTGAACAAGAGCTAGACCCAGTCTCTAAAAAAAAAGAAAAAAACAAATAGCCGAGTGTTGTGGTGGGTGCCTATAGTCCCAGCTACTTGGGAGGCTAAGACAAAAAAAAATCGCTTAAGCCCAAGAGTTTGAGGTTGCTGTGAGCTGTGACACCACAGTACTCTGCCAAGGGTGACAAGTGAGACTCTATCTCAAAACAAACAAAAAAAAAAAGACAGGAGATAACAAGGGTTAGCCAGAGCGTGGAGAAAAAGGAATCCAGGCTTGGTGCCTGTGGCTCAAGTGGCTAAGGCGCCAGCCACATACACCTAAGGTGGCGGGTTCCAATCCAGCTCAGGTCTGCCAAACAACAACCAAAAAATAGCCAGGTATTGTGGCGGGCGCCTGTGGTCCTAGCTACTTGGGAGGCTGAGGCAGGAGATTCGCTTGAGCCCAGGAGTTGGAGGTTGCTGTGAGCTGTGATGCCACAGAATTCTACCCAGGAGGACAGCTTGAGGCTCTGTCTCCAAAAAAAAAAAAAAAAGAAAGAAAGAAAGAAAAAGGAATCCATGTACATTGTTGGTGGGAATGTAAATTAGTGCCACCACTTTGAAGCACAGCAGAGAGGTTCCTCAAAGCACTAAAAATAGAGCTACTATATGATCCAGCAATCCTACTTCTGGACATACAAAATCAGTATCTCAAAGAAATATTTGAACTCCTGGGTTCATTGAAGAATTATTCGAAATAGCCAAGATAGGGAAATAACCTAAGTTTCCATTAATGGATGAATGGATAAAGAAATTGTGATACACACATACACAATGAAACATTATGCAGTCTTTTAAAAGCTTTGAGTAGGAAAAAATTACTGCCATTAGCAATGTGGATGAACCTGAGGACATTATACTAAGTGAAATAAGCCAGCCACAGAAAGAAAATGATGCCTGGAATCTTTAAAAAGTTGAATACATAGAAACAAAGTGAACAGTGATTACCAGGAGCAGGGAGAAGGAGGGATGAAGATGTAGGTTAAAGGGCCACCTTGTTGGCTGGGTACCCATAGCTCAGTGGCCACCCAGCCACGGGCCACATGCACCAGGGCTGGTGGGTTTGAACCTGGCCAGGGCCTGTTAAACAACAATGACAATAAAAAAAAAAAGGGTACCAACTTGAAGTTACGCAGGGTGAGTTAAGTGTAGACATCTAAGGTACAGCATGAGGGCTATAGTTAATAGTTTTGTACACTGAAAATTTACTAAGAGAGTAGATTTTTAGGTACTCCTACCACAAAAAAAAGTTAAGCATATGAGATGATATGTTAATTTGCTTGACTATAGTAACAATTTCACTATATAGAGGTATATCAAAATATCATATACATCTTAAATACATATAATTTCTAACAGTTTTATTGTGAAAAAAGAAATTATGACAAAAAATGAGCTGGAAATCACCAGTGTTCTTAACCGTTTGGGGCCTATCTATCTAATGAAATCTAATGAAAATACACGTGAATAAAAATTTCCAGGGGTTGATGCACCAAGTTCCACATTTAAAACTCCTAATTCAGCCTTCTCATTTTACAGATGAGAAAATTAAATCTGTGAAAGGGCAAGTTAACCTACCATAATCAACAGCCTGGCACAATACATTCTCTAACTGTTCTTTCCCTTTGACCATTGGCTGTTAAAAATGGAACAACCTGAGCTAAAATAAAATAGGATGGTAAGCCTAAAACAATGAAGTCTGATTCATTTTAATAAGCTCGGGGTTGATTTTCAAAATGAAACCAGTAGGGATGAGTCTAAAATCCACATTTCCTAATTCTTTGTTCTGTGGTCAGAAAACTCTACCACGCCGGCATCCTTTAATGTGCTGCACTTAAGTTTCAAGGGATAATTTCCTCTATCCTAACATTTCAGGTTTTGTAATACTTTGCCCATAATGAATCATGATTTTATACACTGTGTGACATATTCCCTTCCTTACCTTTATTAACTGCAAAGTACTTTGCCTACAGTGCTAGAATCCTAGAGTTGGAATATTAGTGGTCATCTTTCTGATCTTCTACCCAATGCAGAATTGCCCTTTAAAGTTCATTGGGCACTTACTTACTTGGGACTGAGTACTATGCCAAACATCTACTTGTCCCATCTCTAAGAGCTGGGTCATCCGGGTTCTAGCTACCACAAGTCCAGGGATAAAGGACTCACTAATCCTCAAGGTAAACTGTTAGAGAGTTCTAATTACTAGCAGACTCAGCTGATACCTTCCTAATAGACTCCACTGGTACTAGACTTGTCCTCTGATGAAACACAAATCTATGTACATATATATACATATTTTTTTGACACAGAGCCTCAAGCTGTCACCCTGCATACAGTGCTGTGGTGTCACAGCTCACAGCAACTTCAAACTCTAAGGCTTAAGCAATTCTCTTGCCTTACCTCCCAAGTAGCTGGGACTACAGACGCTCGCCACAACACCCAGCTATTTTTTAGTTGTAGTTGTCATTGTTCTTTGGCAGGCCCAGGCTGGATTCGAACCCGCCAGCTCTGATATATGTGGCTGGCGCGTTAGCCGCTTGAGCTACAGGCACCAAGCCCACAAATCTATATTTAACCTCTTTGCCATACGACACAATTTAATGAAAACATTTAGGACACCCCCATTAAGTCTATTCTCTCCTAGACCCATCATTTCCTCCTCGCATGACATGGATTCCCCATGCTTACTATCAGTAAGTAAAATTACTTATTATAGGAAGTGAAATTGCCGATTTGATTTTACTTTTTTTTATTAGATCATAACTGTGTACATTACTGCATTTATGGGGTTCAATGTGCTGATTTTATATACAATTTGGAATACTTACATCAAACTGGTTAACATAACCTTCACCTCACTTATTTATTTGTTGTGTTAAGACATTTATACTCTACTCTTAATCCGATTTGATTTTTCAAAATGTATGCCTAATGTTCTATCACAAGGGTATGGTACAAGTGAAATTTCTAATTGAGAATTTCTAAATTTTGAATTAATTTTTAAATCACTGGAGCTAATTAAAAAGAAACTTTGGGCTTGGCGCCCATAGCACAGTAGTTATGGTGCCAGCCACATACACTGAGAGTGGCGGGTTCAAATCTGGCCAGGCCAGCTAAACAACAATGACAACTGCAACCAAAAAACAGCTGGGTGTTGTGGCAGACACCTGTAGTCCCAGCTACTTGGGAGACTGAGGCAAGAGAATAGCCTAAGCCCAAGAGCTGGAGGTTGCTGTGAGCTGTGATGTCACGACACTCTACCGAGGGTGACATAGTGAGACAAAGAAAAGAAAAGAAAAAAGAAAAGAAATGAGGGAGGGAGGGAGAGAGGGAGGGAATGAAAGAAAGAAAGAAAGGAAGGAAAGGAAGGAAAGAAAGAAACTAACTCTGTACTGTTACCTTTTGGGGTCAAGTCTGGCAGCTACCAATCTTGCAATACTCCGATTTGTACCCTTTTCCCTGTGATACGAAATAGTGATGTCAACGTGGTTGAAAAGGTAGAAAGTATTCTTTTTGTCGAATTCAGGCTGCAAAAAAATTAAGGAAATTTTAAAGTTTGAACTTTTCCTAGAAACTAAAAACATCAAATCTGATCATGGGATAAAAATTAAATATACTAGTTCTAAGAAAATTGAGCTATAAATTAAGCATATTTAACAGAATGTGTGTTTTTTTATAAGAGTAAAACTGAACCCATGAACATTTGGACTAAAATTAAGATTAAGATTAAGATTAGTCAATTCTATAGTCTTAAATAGTTGTTACAGAGGAATAATACTGCAAAATTGTAAAATTCATGTGTGCATATATTTTGGGGTGAGATTTAACCACACAAAACTGTGAAGCATAACAAATTAACTAATAAAATACTATCAGTAAATAAAGGTTACGCTTTTCAAGAATTTAGCCTTTATCTATGGTAAAAGGAAGCAATTAAAAAATAGGAAACATTTCAGAATGTTAACAGTAATTTCCAGGGGGGATGAGTCATTAATTTTTCTGTTGTTTCTTCATACTTTTCTGTGCTTTCCAATTTTTTCCCCAATTTTTCTATGAGGATATACTATTAAAATTTATAATGAGAAGCATCAAACTGACAAGAAGTGAATTTAATTCTCCCTAGTAGCCAAGTGTTGGACAGTTCATTCCTAGCCACAACTCTGAAGATAATTATCCAAATTTCCTAAATCAATGCTTCTTAAACTTAAAAGTTCAGACAGACAAATCACCCGGGGATCTTATTCATTAGATCTGAGGTGGGGCCTGAGAGTCTGTCTAACAAGCTCCCAGGTGAGGTCAATGTTCCTGGTCCCAATCACACTTTGAGAACCACTGCTCCAGTCCAAAAGAAAGAACACTTTTTTTTTTGAGACAGTCTCACTCTGTCACCATAAGGTTGTGTGCTGTGGAGTCATAGCACACAGAAACCTCAAACTCTTGGGCTCAAGTGATCCTCTTGCCTCAGACTCCCAAGGAGCTAGGACTACAGGTGCCCACCACAATGCCTGGCTAGTTTTTCTGTTTTTTAGTAGAGTCAAAGTCTCGCTTTACTCAGCTAGTAGATTTGTATATACTGGTGTGAAAGTACACCTATAATATATACTAATACAGAGACAAACCGTAGCATTGTGGTTAAGGATACAAAATCATGGTCAAACTGCTTAGGTATCTCCTATACTAACTTGAGTGACCCTGGCCACATTATAACCTCTCAGTGCCTCAGTTTCTGTACCTATAATGAAAAGATCAGACTAATACTCACTGGGGGTTGGCACCTGTGGCTCAGTGGGTTGGACGCTAGCTCCATTTACGGAGGGTGGCGGGTTCGAACCTGGCCCCAGCCAAACTACAACAAAAAAGTAGCTGGGTGTTGTGGCAGATGGCTGTAGTCCCAGCTACTTGGGAGGATGAGACAAGTGAATCACCCAAGCCCAAGAGCTGGAGGTTGCTGTGAGCTGTGATGCCACAGCACTCAACTGAGGGCAACAAAGTGAGACTTTGTCTCTAAAAAAAAAAAAAAACTCACTGGGAGGCTGAGGCAGGTTGATTGCCTGAGATCACAGGTTGGAGAACAGCCTGAACCAGAGCAAGACCTCCATCTCTAAAAATAGCCAGGCATTGTGGCACATGCCTGTAGTCCCAGCTACTCAGAAGGCTGAGGCAAGAGAATCACTTGAGCCCAAGAATTTGAGGTTGCTGTAAGCTGTGATGCCATGGCAGTCTACCGAAGGTGATTAAGTGAGACTCTGTCTCAAAAAAAAAAAAAAAAAAAAGACCAATACTCACCATACAGGGTGCTGTGAAATTTAAACCAACTCATGAGAAGTATTTCAACCACTGCTTGGCATGAATTACTCAATATAATAAGTAAAGGCCCTTTAGGATCTGGATCCTGCTTGTCTCTACAGACTCATCTCCTGCCACAGCCTTTACTTCTAAGCTGTTAAATTACTAAAGAGAATTCTTTATTCTGTGCTCCCATAGCACTCAGCTCATATCCATGTTGTCTCTTACATCAGATTGTGGTAGATACACACATATTTACATGTTTACATATCCTGGTAAATTATGTTCCCTAGTAGATCACAAGGCTAGGAATCTTGTCTGTGTCATTTGTTCACTCACTCATTCAACAAATATTTTTGATAATCTACTATGTGTCAGGCACTTCTTAAACTATATCTCAGAGTTGAGACCCTATAGATGCTCAAAGACAGACAAGACATAGCTTGGTATAGTACAAATAGAACAGAATTTAGATCAAAAGACACTGGGTTGGGCCAGGCAAGGTGGCTCACGCCTGTAATCCCAACACCCTGGAAGGCCAAGGTAGATGGATTGCTTAAGCTCAGGAGTTTGAGACTAGCCTGAGCAAGAGCAAAACCCAGTCTCTTAAAAAAATCCAGGTATTGTGGCAGGCACCTGTATTCACAACTACTTGGGAGGCTGAGGCAAGAGGATTGCTTGAGCCCAAGAGATTGAGGTTGCTGTGAGGTATGATGCCAAGACATTCTACCCAGGGAGACAAAGTGAGACTGTCTCAAAAAAAAAAAAAAACACCAAAAAATAAAAAAACACTGGGTTGGAAGGTAGATTTTGCCTTATGCAATCTTTTGTAAGTCAGTTAATCTTTCTGAGTCTTAGTTTTCTTAGCCATATGATATGGAAAGACGTAACACAGCACAGAATAAGAAGGTCATTAAATGTTAATTTCCTTCCTACTACAGGTGTTAAAATTATGCATTAAAAGTTAAAGTAGGCCTTGGCAACATATGGAGACCTCATCTCTACAGAAGATTTTTTACAAAGTAGCCAGGTATAGTGGCACCTGCCTGCAGTTCCAGCTATTTGGGAGACCAAGGTGAGAGGATCACTTGAGGCAATGAGTTCAAGCCCAGCCTGGGTGACAGAGTGAGCTCATCACTGAAAAAAAAAAAAAGAAAGAAAGAAAGAAAGAAAGGGAGGGAGGGAAGGAAGGGAGAAAGGAAGGAAGGAACGAAGGGAAATTAGCTAGGTATGGTGAAGGTTGCCCACAGTCTCAGAGGCTGAGGCAGAAGGATCACTACAGCCCAAGAGTTCAAGGTAGCAATAAGCTACGATTACACCTCTGCACTTCAGTGTGGGCAATAGAGTAAGAGACCCTGTCTCTGAAAAACAAACAAGCAGAAGGATCACTACAGCCCAAGAGTTCAAGGTAGCAATAAGCTACGATTACACCTCTGCACTTCAGTGTGGGCAATAGAGTAAGAGACCCTGTCTCTGAAAAACAAACAAGCAGCAAAATCCCTTTAACTAGATTTTAAATTTTAATTTGATTTGGACCAAAACTCTAGCTAAATAAAACATAATACACATCTTCTTGAAAGCAAAGTGAGCTGACAAGATTATAAGGAACTACCGTGCCAAATTCTACATGAAAGCAGGAAGCCAGAGAGGTCATCTGTGTGGGAAGCACTGGTGCTGCTATTGCCCTGAGGACACCTGCTGACCGGGACAAACTTGGACTGGGTGGCCTCAAGGGATGAAGAAGAAACAGCTCTGGGCCCAAGCCCCTCCCAGGTGAAAAGGCTAACAAACATGAGACCCTCTCGCACATGAAGCCAAGACCACCTAACCTCTCCAAAGGCAACACCTTTGGTGTAAAGGTGAGCAAAACATAGTCCAGCACTCTACGGAGACGCCGCCTCAATGGGAAAACTGTCAGAAAAAGGAAACTCTTCTGGACAGTTGTGGCCACAGGCCAGCTCTAACATAAATTTGCAGGCTAGATGCACGTCACCTAGGTAGCCCCAAGAAGTTCAAGTTGGTCCCAGTTAAGTTGGTCCCAGACTTGTATTTCTCAAAGTTATGAAAGTCTTCTCTGAAACAAAACACTTCCACCCTAGGACTCAAAGAAATTCTACTTCCAACAACAGTAAGTATAGAGTTTGAAATAATTAAGCACACAGGGAAAAAAACAGATTTATAAGCAAGAACTGGTGAGACAAACCTGCAAAAATTTCAGATACAGAAGTTATCACAGGCAGATATTAAATTAACTAAATTTAAAATATATTTAAAAGAAATCAAAAGCTTAGGGCGGCACCTGTGGCTCAAAGGAGTAGGGTGCCAGCCCCATATGCCGGAGGTGGTGGGTTCAAACCCAGCCCCATCCAAAAAAAAAACCTGCAAAAAAAAAGAAATCAAAAGCTTGGAAGTGTATACATTAAATAGAAAACTATAAGGCTAGGCGCGATGGCTCATGCCTATAATCCTAGCGCTTGGGGGCCGAAGTGGGTGGATTGTCAGAGCTCATTGGTTTGAGACCAGCCTGTGCGAGACCCCCATTGGTTTGAGACCAGCCTGTGTGAGACCCCCATCTCTAAAAAATAGTGGGGCGCTGTGGTGGGTGCCTGTAGTCCCAGCTACTTGGGAGGCTGAGGCAAGAGAATTGCTTGAGCTCAAGTGGTGGAGGTTGCTGTGAACTAAGACGCCAGGGCATTGTACCAGGGGCCACAAAGTAAGACTGTGTCTCAAAAGAGTGGGGGAAAAAGAACATTTAACATGGCTCGGCGCCTGTGGCTCAAATGGCTAAGGCACCAGCCACATACACCTAAGGTGGCAGGTTCGAATCCAGCCTGGGCCCACCAAACAACAATGACAGCTGCAACCAAAAAATAGCCGGGTGTTGTGGCAGGCGCCTGTAGTCCCAGCTACTTGGGAGGCTGAGGCAGGAGACTCGCTTGAGCCCAGGAGTTGAGGTTGCTGTGAGCTGTGATGCCATGGCACTCTACCCAGGGGGACAGCTTGAGGCTCTGTCTCAAAAAAAAAAAAAAAAGAACATTTAACATAGCTTTAATTACTTTTGGAAAGACAGGGTCTCAATATGTTGCCCAAGCTGGTCTCTAATCATTGGCCTCAAGCAATTCTCCTCCCCATCTCCTTACCTCAGCCTCCCAAAGTTCTGGGATTATAGGCATGAGCCACCATGCCTTGCCCTAACGTGGTTTTTAGTGGAGTCTGAAAAAGAAAGAAAAAAATATCTGAAAATGATAAAAAAATTCCAGAATTGATATGAGACACCAATACAGGAAACCCAAGAAATTACAAACAGGATTAAAGACAAAAACTGGCTGGGTGTAGTGGCACCTATGATCCCGACTACTTGGGAGGCTGAGGTAGGACTTAGACATTGCAGTAAATTATGATGTTGTCACTGCACTCTGCTCTAGTCAGGGCAAAAGAGCAAGAGTGTGTCTCCATCCCATAAAAAATCTATAACTGAATATACAACAGTGAAATTGCATGAAACCAATCTAAAGAATAAGGTGACTAAAAAGTAGGTATAAATAAAAGGATTACAACAAATATACAGACTCTCTTAAATATTAGAGGAATCACAGCAATACAAATTCAGACCAGAGAGGCTGAGCATGGTAGTTCACACCTGTAATTCTAGCACTTTGGGAGGCCAAGATGGGAAGATCCCTTGAGTTCAGGAGTTTCAGACCAGCCTAAGCAAAAGTGAGACCCTCAGTCTCTACCAGAAATATAAAAATGAGCTGGGTGTTGTAGTGGGTTCCTATAGTCCCAGCTACTCAGGAGGCTGAAGCAGAAGTATCACTTGAGCCCAGGAGATTGAGGTTGCTGTGAGCTAGTCTGATGCCAGGGCAATCTACCCAGGAAGACAGAGTGAGATTCTGTCTCAAAAAGAAAGAAGAGAAAAGGGAAGGGAAGGGAAGGAAAGGAGAGAGGAGTGGAGTGGAGGAAAAGAAAGGAAAGAAAAAGGGAAGAAAAGAAAGGAGGGCAGCGCCTATGGCTCAGTGGGTAGGGCACTGGCCCCATATACTGAGGGTGGCAGGTTCGAACCCAGCCCCGGCCAAACTGCAAAAAAATAGCCGGGCATTGTGGCAGGTGCCTATAGTCCCAGCTACTCAGGAGGCTGAGGCAAGAGAAACGCCTAAGCCCAGGAGTTGGAGGCTGCTGTGAGCTGTGACACCACAGCACTCTACTGAGGGTGATAAAGTGAGACTCTGTCTCAAAAAAAAAAAAAAGAAAGAAAGAAAAAGAAAATGAAGAAAAGAAAAGAAAAGAGGCTCTGTGCCTGTAGCTCAGCACTTAAAGCACCAGCTATATACACCAAGGCTGGTGGGTTTAAACCCAGCCCAGGCCAGCTAAGCAACAATGAATGACAACTGTAACAAAAAAAAATAGCCAGGCATTGTGGCAGGAGCCTGTAGGCCCAGTTACTCAGGAGGCTGAGGCAAGAGAATCATTTAAGCCCAAGAGTTTGAGGTTGCTGTGAGCTGTGACACCATAGCACTCTACCGAGGGTGACATAGTAACACTCTGTCTCAAAAAAAAAAAAGAAAAGAAACAAACACAAACCATATAAAGACTTTAAAAATAAAGACCATATTTCATGGAGTCTAGAACATCATTATTTTATGAACTGCTAACAAAAACACTGCCAGTTAAGCTTAAAATGTCATCAACTAAAGATACATCGTGGCGTCACAAATTTTAAAATATGGAGAAATGGGAGTCTTAGCATCAACACAATGTGGAATATAAACATCATAAACAAAATGTAATACAGTAGAACTGAGACCAAATGTCAGATCAATAAGTATAAATGAGTTTTATTCACCTCGTAAAAGGAAAAAACATTTAGATGATATCACAAAGTAAAACCTAACAATATGTTATATGCAAGAGACACATCTAAAACAAAAAGATTCTGAAAAATAAAAAATGGAAGGATATGGGCAGTGCCTGTGGCTCAGTGGGTAGGGTGCCAGCACCATATACCGAGGGTGGTGGGTTCAAACCCGGCCCCAGCCAAACGGCAACAACAAATAGCCAGGCACTGTGGTGGGCACCTGTAGTCTCAACTACTCAGGAGGCTGAGGCAAGAGAATCGCTTAAGCCCAGGAGTTGGAGGTTGCTGTGAGCTATGACGCCACAGCACTCTACTGAGAGTGATAAAGTAAGAATCTGTCTCAGGCGGCACCTGTGGCTCAAGGGTGTAGGGTTCTGGCCCCATATCCTGGAGGTGGCGGGTTCAAACCCAGCCCCAGCCAAAAACTGCAAAAAAAGAAAAAAGAGTAAGACTCTGTCTTTTAAAAAAAAATAAAAATAAAAACGGAAGGATAGGCAAAGTTACACCAAGCAAATGCATATAAAAAAGAAGGCAAGGTGGCTTGATTTAATCATTCCACAACGCACACACATATCAAAACATCATCTTGGGCCAGGTGAGGTGGCTCATGCCTGTAGTCCCAGAGCTCTGGGAGGCCCAAACAGGTAGATTGCTTGAGCTCATGAGTTTGAGACCAGCCTGAGCAAGAGCAAGACCCCATCTCTACTAAAAATAGAAAAATTAGCCAGGCATTGTGGTGGGTGCCAATAGTCTCAGCTACTTGGGAGGCTGAGGCAAGAAGATAGCTTGAGTCTAGGAGCTTGAGGTTGCTGTGAGCAATGACACCACAGTACTCTACCCAGGGTGACAGAGTGGGACTCTGTCTCAGAAAAAAATCATGTTGTACACCATAAATGTAAATAATTTTTACCAGTTTAGGGCAGCGCCTGTGGATCAGTGGTAGGGTACTGGCCCATATACCAAGGGTGGTAGGTTCAAACCTGGCCCCAGCTAAACTACAACAAAAAAATAGTCAGGCATTGTGGCAGGCACCTGTAATCCCAGCTACTCGGGAGGCTGAGGCAAGAGAATCGCCTAAGCCCAGGAGTTGGAAGTTGCTGTGAGCTATATGACACCATAGCACTCTAAGGAGGGCAATAAAGTGAGACTCTGTCTCTACAAAATAATAAAAATAATTTTTACCAGGTTCAAAAATTAAAATTAAAAATAAATTTTAAAGGCTGGGCACAATGGCTCATGCCTCTAATCCTAGCACTCTAGGAGGCTGAGGCCAGTGGATTGCCTGAGCTCACAGGTTTGAGACCAGCCTGAGCAAGAGGGAGACCCTGTCTCTAAAAATAGCCAGGTGTTGTGGTGAACACCTGTAGTCCCAGCTACTTGGGAGGCTGAAACAAGAGATTCACTTGAGCCCAAGAGTTTTTTTTTTTTTTGAGACAGAGCCTCAAGCTGTCCCCCTGGGTAGAGTGCCATGGCATTACAGCTCACAGCAACCTCCAACTCCTGGGCTCAAGCGAGTCTCTTGCCTCCGCCTCCCAAGTAGCTGGGACCACAGGCG
>CAUYTI010015125.1:0-23635 GCA_963575145.1 Galago senegalensis | reverse complement strand
ACAGAGCCTCAAGCTGTCGCCTTGGGTAGAGAACCATGGCATCACAGCTCACAGCAACCTCCAACTCCTGGGCTCAAGCGATTCTCCTGCCTCCACCTCCCAAGTAGCTGGGACTACAGGCACTCGCCACAACGCCCGGCTCTTTTTTGGTTGCAGCCGTCATTGTTGTTTGGCAGGTCTGGGCTGGATTCGAACCCGCCAGCTCAGGTGTATGTGGCTAGCGCCTTAGCTGGTTGAGCCATAGGTGCCGAGCCGACATATATGTTCTTAAGGCCTAGAACACCACTGTTATTTTTTATCCATCTTAGTTAATCCACTGTACACTAGATTATGAGTTCTATAATGGTAGAAACTGAGTTTGTCCAATTCACAGAAAATATGGAACACCATTAAAGAAATCCAGGGAACACCATTCTTACTATTGCCCACGTATATACAATGTGAAAAGTGTTCCCTGGAGTTGTGTAACTAGGTAGCCTAGATATCCCCCCTTAGTCAGCATAAGGCCTAGCCTAGCATATAGTATGTGACCAACATATATTAGTTGCTTAAATGATTGAATATACTCGCTTAGGCAGAAACTTGGATATCTTGATACACTAAAATTCTCCATCATTTTTTACTTCTTGACTTTCTTTACTTCTGACTTAACACTTGATTGTGTTAATGCTACTTCCTGAATATCATTCATATCTGTTTTCTTTCCATCTGTATTGCTACTGCCTTAAGCTCAGACCTTTATCAACTTGAATTTCAACTGCAATGGACTCCTCCTTGTCTCTCTGCCTCTATTTATGACCATCTGAATCCAAGTCAGTCTCCACATCACTATCAGTGTTCTCTCTTTAGAATACAGTTTAAATCATGTCTTTGACATGCTTTACAGTTTCAAATCATTACTTAGAACAATTCAGTGGTTCTGTATCATCAATCATACAGGATAAAACCCCTCCTCATGACCTGGCCTTCTCAAGTTATCACCACAGGACCACAAGTACCTATGGTGCATCTTAGAAGGGTACATGTGAAATTTACTAGGTGTAGAATATAAATGTCTTAACACAATAACTAAGAAAATGCTGTGAAAGCTATGTTAACCAGTTTGATGAAAACATTTCAAATTGTATATAAAACCAGCATATTGTACCCTATGATTGCATTAATGTACACAGCTATGATTTAATAAAAAACAATTTTGAAAACAAACCTGTCTTATGAAATATTTCAACCTTCACTTCTCTTAATATCTCTCACCCCAAATTCAAATGCATTGAAGTGCATTTTTCTCTTTCTCCTTCATTAACGGTATAGCAATTTGCATTTACCTCCATTATTTTACTCATCACGTGAATTCTCTGTTCACATATATGCCTTCCACATAGTTCCTTGAGAATAGAGATTAGTCTTATTCATCTTTTATTCTAGCACCCAGCATAATGCTTAGATAAGTGCAACTAAATGTTTGTAAACTAAGTCAATGAACAAATATACCTACTTAAAATACTCTCTAGATCTGAACTTTCTATCCTTTACAAATAGGAAATTTTCATGTTATAACATTTTATGTTTCCTTCCAAAATTATCAAAAATTGATGCGAATGTGGATCAATTGGAGACTTTCTTACATTTTATTGGGAATATGAATTAGGGCAAAAGCTTGAGAGAATAGTTTGGCATTATCTAGTAAAGTTGAAGCTCCGTATGTTCTTTAACTTACCAATTCTATACCTGAGTATCCACTCTAGTTATGACACACATAGAAAATGATAATATTTTGTATGTCATACTGAAGTAAAGAAATGAGAAACTTGGGCTTAGAGAAAAAGGATTGCAGCTCAGCCACCTCAGTTCATCCTAGTGTCTTAAGGGCTATAAGGGTCAGTATCTCAGCATTTGTCCTATAGTGGGAAATCTTCTAACCAGGTGTCATGTAGTTAGCTGCATTATTTAAGAATACTCATTCTATAGAAAATAAGAAAAACAAGTAAGAATGATTAAGCAAAACTAACTTAAAAATCTAGTACCTTTGTGATACATAATAGACATAAAGGAAGGCAAGTATATATGTGTGCTTAACCTCAGCTAGGAGGGACAGAAAGAACAAAAGTACCAAATATTCATGATACACTAAATATACACCAGGCACTCAATTTTACAAAAATCTTAAATTGCCTTCTCCTTGGCAACACCCTTTCTGGCTCATGTATCCTCTGTCCAATAAATCCTATAGCTGTTCATCAGTCTACCTGGCAAGCTATGGCTGTGGCCAGCTGTACAATAAACCAAGTGTTGGCTCCAGGCACCATCCTCTGCCAAGCCCTGTTACTCAAACCTCAACTCTGACTTGTAACCACATCATTGGGGAAGGATGATGATGCACCAGAGAAAGAGACATGAAATATATGAACTTTGGCTAGGCATGATGGCTCATGCCTGTAATCCCAGCACTTTAGAAGGCCAAGGTGGGAGGACTGCATGAGGCCAGCAGTTGGAGACAAGCCTAGGCAACATAGTGAGACCCCCATCTCTAAAAATATTTTTAAAATTAGCTGAACATGATGGCACATGCATATACTTTCAACTATGCAGGAGGCTGAAGCAGGAGGATCACCTGAGCCCAGGAGTTTGAGGATGCAGTGACCTACAAACATGCCACTGCACTCTAGTCTGGGTAACAGAGCAAGACCTTGTCGCTAATAAATAAGTAAATAATATATGAACTTTGCATACTTCAGAATTCAGATAGTAAATTCCATCTTCCTTTCACCCTATCTTAAATGTAATATCCTGTGCCATTCCTATCCCTTGGCTTCTTCTGTGTTTTCAATTAACTCAATAAATTGCATGATTCAAGCCTAGTATTTTGATCCAAAAGCCTTTTTGTTCAATGACTTTTAACATGGCTTGTCTTAGTGTTCATATAAGCTATCATCACATTAAGGTAATTTCCCACATGATTCTGGGAACCATGCCCCTACAGGACATGAAAACATTCCATGGACACAGATAGTTTTAAGAGAATTGATCCCCAAATTCTCAAACTCATATACATTTTTTTCTAAAAATAATCTGCCTAGGAACTTGCCTGTGGCTGCCATTTTCTCTCTTCCAATTTCTCTTTTCCTACTTCACAAAAGGAAGGCTATTTCCTGGCCATCTTCCCTTGCCATTATGCATTGCTCCGAGGCATAAAATACATTCTGGTTGCCACACAGAACCTCCACTTATCAAAGGCACCACTTCATTCAACTCCTCTATAGATGCATTTCCAAAAAAAAAGGTTTTGCTTTCATGTTTAATATTTCTTTATAAAAATTATGATGTTGTTACGTGCTTTCATCAATTACGTACTATGGCAATAATAATATTGTCATAATTCAAACCAGAAAAGGTATTTTAATAGTAACTTATAGATTTAGGAAACTTGACTACATATTTGCAATTTTAATTTACAAAACTGTTTTCTTATAAAAAATAATTGAAAATGACTAAATGAAGACTTTAAACAATAAAAATACATAACATCAAACAACTATTTTGAAGGGAAAGTAGAATCAAAGTGGGATGAAAAGAAACAGTATTAAATTTCTAACTGAGAAGCATATTGTTCATGTATTTTTTAAATGGATGAACACAAATACTCTGCATTTAAATCTCTGCTTAAAAATACAAGTATAAAACAGAGCTGACCAGGATGTCAGTTGGCAAGGGAGCCTAGGAAAAGTAATTTCCTGAAATACACAGAACAGGGGAAAGGAAGACAGACAAATGAACAACACAGATATCAACCTAAAAATGGCCAAATGACACGTAAAAGAATTAAGTTACACCCTATCTCACACCATATAAAAAAGTAACTCAAGATAGATCAAAGGCCTAAATGCAAAGTCTTGAATCACTGTGGTATTTAGCTTGCACTAAATATATCTCAAAGAAGGGGGTACATGTTTATTTTGAAGTATTTCAATAATTGAAATACACTGGGAATAGCATTCTTTGTAACTATTTAAACACATTTTTTTATAAATCATAGCTGTGTATAATGATGTATTTATGGGGTACAATGTGCTGATTTTACATACAATTAGAAATACTTACAACACACTGGTTAACACATAATTTTTTTAAATGTTAGATGTTTTATCAGTTGAATCCAAGAAGAAACCATAAATATTTCTGGATATTGGTTTTTTTTCAATAGAGGGTATTTAGTAAACATACTTATAGCCTATGAAGATCTGAGAAGTCAACAAGAGATGTGAAGCAGTTCAGAGGTTAGCAACACTTGGAGTTGCTTCCAGCCCAGGACTATATGAACAACAGGATTAAGTGTTACAATCAGAACTCAAAAAGTATGGCCATCTGGGAGATGGAAGCACAGTGACACCACTGTGAGGATCTGGGAATCACGGAGGGAAGAGTTTTTTAGTGTAATGTGGAGGCACAAAGGCACCATAGTAACTACTAGATATATCCCGTGAAGCTGAGTGAAAAGGAGAGAAATTGTCTTGCTTCTTCCCTCCACCTATTCTCTAATCTTCCACTTGTGCTTTCATTGGCTAACACTAAAGGGACATGTATAAAAAAGTGTTTTAAGAATGCTACTTGCACATGTGGTTCAGAAATTGTAATCTTGCTGGCTAAATGTGTTCACCACTCTTTTCTGCATTTAAACCTCTGTTTAAAGACACATATATAAAAAAGAGCTGCTCTACAAGCCAGTGGAAGGGAATCTAGAAAAATAATTTCCTGAAACTCACAGCAGAACAGGGGAAGAGAAGACAGACATATGACCAGAATAAATGTAAAAAAAAAAAAAGAAAGAAAAAGGCTGACTGCCATGCAAAGGAAGAAAATTAGAACCTTACCTCATACCATATACAAAAAGTAACCCAAAATGAATCAAAGGCCTAACTGTAAAAGCTAAAACTGTCAATCTCTTAGAAGAGAACATAGGTATAAATCTTCATGACTTTAGATTAAGCAATGCCTTCCTAGATATAACACCTAAGAGATAAGCAACCATAGAAAAAATAAATAAATTGAACTTCATCAAAATGTTTATCTTCTGTGTTTCAAAGATACTATCGGGAAGTAAAAAGAACTCATAAATTGAAGCAAATATTTGCAAATCATGTATCTGTTAATCTGATAAGGTTCTAGTATCCATAATATACAAAGAACTCTTCTAACTCAACAACAAAAAGCCAAACAACCTCATTTTAAAATGAGGAAAACACATGAATAGATATTGTTTCAAAGAAGAAATATAAGTAGCATACGCATATGCAAGGATATTCAACATTGTTAGTCATTAGAGAAATAAGAATAAAAACCACAATGAGATACTACTTCATATCTGCTAGAATGGCTATAATAAAAAACGCTGGACAACAGATGCTGGAGAACACATGGGGAAACTGGAACCTTCGTACGTGGCGGGTGGGACTGTTGTAGAAAACAGTTTGGCAGTTTCTTGAAAAGTGAAGCATAAAATTACCGTATAACACATCAATTCCACTCCCAGGTTTACATCTAAGAGAAAAGAAAAAACTTGTATATGGGTAGTCATAGCAGCATAGTGCATAATGTCCAAAATGTGGAAACCACTCAAATGTTTATTGACAGGTAAACTGATAAACAAATGTGGTATGAAATCTGACAAATTAAGCTCACAAACTCATCCTGGATAAAGCGCCACATACCTCATTGCTGAATATCACTACAGTCAGCAGATAGTCAAGGGGAGTGTTTCGAAGGTGATAGTGATATTCAGCAATGAGGTAGGTAGAGGTTTTTCTAGGACAAGTTCGTGAACTTAATTGTCTGACTTTGCATATCCATTCACTGGAATATTAATTAGTCATACAATGAAATGAATTACTGATACAAATACATGCTACAACATGGATGAACTTTGAGAACATTGTATTAAGTGAAAGAAGCTAGACACAAAAGACCACATATTGTATGTTTCCATTTATATGAAATGTCCAAAACAGGTAAATCCATAGACAGAGAAAGCAGATTAGTGGTTTCCAGGGGCTGGTGGGAGGAAGTAAAGGGTGACTGTTAATGGGTATGGGATTTTTTTATAGAGTGATGAAAATTTTTTGGAATTAGATAGTGGTGATCATTGCACAACTTTTTGAATATACTTAAAAACCACTGGATTGTACACTTTAAAAGGATGTATTTTATGGTATGAAAATTATATCTTGATTTTTAAAAACTAAATTAAATTTATTTTAAAGGCTGGATGGGACCATTATTTTTCAGAACTCTATGACAGGGGAAAGGAGCTATAGTGTTTCCATTGGGAAATTATTCCCTAGAGAAACTTGTGCACATGTGCTCTAGGACAGTGTATGATATTCATAATAAACACCAAAACCATCAACAGTAAAAGGAGTATTTTGTAGAATATTTATGCAATGGAATAAAATGGAATTCATGAAAATGAATGAACCACAACTACAAACAACATCATGGATGAATCTTAGGAACCTAATATTGAGGTAAATCAACAATTGCTTGAGAATAAAGACATAAAGACATGGCTGCACTCCTAACAATAACCAAAAGGAAACTCCCCAATGAATGTGAACAGCAGAATTTATAACTATATCATGATGTATAAATGCAATGGAATACTATGAACAATAAAAATGAATGAACTGTATCTGCATGCAACAATAGAGATGAATCTCATAAATATAATGTTGAATGTAAAAGCCAAAATGGGACAGTGTATGAATCTTTTTATATAATTCAAAACCAGGCAAAATTAATCTATAAGATTAGGAGTCAGGATAGTAGTTACCCCTGGAATGAAGGAGGGCAGTAACTGCAAGGTGGCCAGTAGGGAGTTTCTGAGATGCTGGTAATGTTCTATTTCTCTATCTCAGTGCAAGTTAAGTAAATATATTCACCTGTGGAACTTCATCAATGGATACACTTATGTTCCATATGCACTTTTATGTATATATGTCATGTTTCAACCAAAAGTTCAGAAAGAAAAAGAAACAACCAGATGCTGAAGAATTAGTGAAGTGTAATTCCATTTATATAAAATTCAATGGCATGCAAAATTAAATAATATTTTGGAGAAACAAACATTTGGTAAAATTATAAAGAAAGTCAAGAGAATTGTATACCTCTGAAGTGGATCAAAGACTAGATCAGGGTTTCATAGGTATCAGTGATATTTTATTTCATGAGTGGAGTGGTAGGTACACAGGTATTCATTGTATTGATATTTTTTATACCCTCAAATATCTTACAAATATTCTTTTGATACTACTCTGTATTTAATAAAGCAATTTTTTAAAACTCTATGGTTAGGAGCACATTTACTTCTCAGTGCTGGGTTGACTGGAGATCGGTCCAGAACCTCTGTGGCATTATTTTTAGTATATTTACATTTAATTAATTATTCTATTATGTTGGTCAAGATTATTAGAGAAGCTGAAGGTTTTTATTAAACCCAATGTGAACCAGATAACAAAGAAAAGTAAAGGCTGGCTCCCAAGTATAAACAGTTTTCAATTCAGAATTATATTCCCAAAGAATTTGGCGGGTGCTCACGTCAGCAGCACAATTACCAAAGAGTTTGGGAGGATTAGGAACAAATTAATACTTTCCCCCAAAACAGTATTATAAATATTGGTCAAATTCCCATCTGGTCCTAGAAAGTCTATTTAATAGACTGTCTAATATAATAAAACTGAATACTGTCTAATGCTAAGAGTCTTATATTTTTCCACTGATTTCTATGGAAAATGTGCCCAACTTTTACCTGAGAACATACCACCTACTACTTTAGCCCAGGCTCTAAGGAAGGGATCATTTCTACTATAATAACCTACAAATAGGGATTTCTACCCCATAGCTAAGTTCCCTCAGAGTAAGGGTGTATGAAAGGAGGAGTCTGCTGAGGCAGCGAAAAGTGTGTACTGGGGCATGTAGGAAATAATGTGGCATAGATGAGTATGAGCATATTGTTGACTTCCTCGAAAGCTTTACAGAGCAGTAGCACATTTTTGAAATAAGTAGTGGGATGGTTTAATAGATATTAAGCTATCAGGTGTTGAATATATACTATGTATCAAGGAATTTTCGAAGCAGTTTACATGCATAAGCTCATATCCTCCTAACAAATCACTTTTCACTAGAAATGAAGTAGATAATTTATTATTCCCACTTTCAGATGAATTTGAAAGGCACAGAGTGGTATCTTGCCAAATGTCACATAAATAGTAAACGGTAAAGCTAGATGTGAGCTCAGTCTACTGATCTGTAGCATTTGCCAATTTCCATGGTATAAATATTCCCATTACAGTTAATTTTAAGCTACCAACATGATGTCGCCAATGTTGGGTTGGAAAGAGACACATACAATTGGATCCGACAAGCTGCTCTAAGAAGCTGCTATGAATCTACCATTGAACAAAGATTTATCTGATGCTTCTTGTATATAAGAAACACTATACTGGGTCAGTATGAAAGTTTTGAGATACACAAAAACCAAGATACATAAAATCCACATAGATGGAAACAGATGAAGCCCTTGTAGCAATACTGATAAGCCAAGCAAGTTGAAACTTGCATGGGTGAATCAGAAAGGATATTATCGACTATGTTTCTTAAAAACGAAATAAAGGACCGTAACACAGTCTGTCTCAAAACTTTTGTAGTGACCTATTAAGGCACTCAGTTTTTTAAGGTCTAGTTTTTATCCTTATGGTAACAATCATCTGACTGGAGACACAATATTTGCAGCTAGGAAATATTAAATAATACATATATATGTGACTTTATAGGAAGAATAATAACCCAAATTCAATTGACAAATAAATGTTATAAATATGAGATTGTGGGTGAACAAGGTACAGTATCCTCTATGGGCAGACTTCATAGGTTTGCTAGAAATTTTGCTACATATATGGTAAAGGTATTTTTAAAACGTAATCTACTTTCCTGCTTTTCCAGAAAAGGACTATTAAATAGATATTTAAATATTGACTGTCATATTCAATATTTTTGAAAATGCATTATGTAGATAAGTATTTTATTTTGTAATTGTATTGGAAGCTCTATAAAAATTCCTTAAATATTAATTGTGAAATATATAAAATATTGTTATGTATTTTGCCAACTTGTATGAAAATATTTCAGAGCTCTTTACAATTTTTTGTATTTGTTGGTTTCACATGACCTGCTCTGGAAGACATCCTGATATTGATTGATCTTTCATAATTCAGTTTATGGTATATGATTTCTGTAAATTCAAGCTTGGTATGAGGCAGTTTGCAAAGTTTGCTGGTTGCTAAGGGAAGAATTGTTTTTAATTTCCCTTAGCTTCAGCTAATGAAATAAGAGACATTTAAATTATCTTCAAGAAAGCATAGTGGTAAAGAAACTCTTACACAGTTAAAGAAAATTTGTGGAGAGGTAGCTGAATATGCACAGTGAAATACTGTTACATACTCTAAGAGCATAGTGAACCCCTTGAATTATCTAATTTATTTCTCATAATGTAACAGGACTTTGAATGGTACATTTCCTTATCCCCTAGAAGTAAGTACGAGAAACCGAGGCACCAGGACCAGAAGCTGAAGACAAAGAGAGATTGGGTGTCCTTATCACCGCTGTGTGATGTTTGCACCACCTGGGCATTACTCTAAGAAGCAGTACGAGAACTTCCTGCGTGGTAGACCGTTTAAGAGCACTGCCACTAAGGTTGCAACCAAGAGGTAGGAGGAGGAAGGCTGTGGAAGAGGCTGAGTTTCCACATGGGGAAAATGTACTGGCATTTTGAATGCCTGTTGCTCATTAGCCACAAAGGCAGGACCCCCAGCAGTCCATCACATAGTCCAGTCACATAAACAGGTCTTGCCTTCTTCTCATTATCCAATTATTCAATTATTGGTTATAGTTTTAAAAGCCCACATTATCCAATTTAATTCTCATGGCGATCCTGTGAGGTAGGCATCATTTAAAAATCATACCTTTTTCTGTTTAGAAAACTTAGAAATGGACTCAGAAAAGTTATATAGGTAGCCACGGTGACACGATTAGTAAGAAAGCCAGGACTTAAACCAAATTCTTTGAGTTTCATATCCTCTGCTTATTGTTCTATGCAACATGGCTACACATATATGTTCAGTATCTCTTATGAACAGGGTGCCATAAAATGCTTTAAAGAGTATATATCATAAATATGTATAAAACATCTCTTGCTCTCAAAGAATTTTTAAGGAAGTCTTTGTGTAGGAGGAGATCATAAGTAGGTTAGGTGAAAAAACAGTAAGAGTGTGGTTGGTAGATAATAACAAAGAATGATAAAAAACACTTCCCATTAGAAATGAATAGAAATTTTCTCAGGTTTACCCTCTGGAATGTAATCCAGCATTGAAGGGAGAGGATAGGATGGACAAATAACTCAGCAAAAAATGAAGTTTTTTTTTTTTTGTTTTGCTTTTCCAATATTTTCTTATGAAAATGTCAAGCAAACAGCAAAGCTGAATGCTTTTTCTTTTCAGTATGTACCCATGTACTGACCACCTAGATTCTACATTAATAGTATATTCACTTTATCACACATTTGTACATCTGTCCACCCCTCTATCCACCCAGCAATTCATCTTCCTAAAGGAATGAATTTCAAAGTAAAGTGCAAACATGAATACAGCTGAAGGGATGTACTATATTCAATTTTAAGTTGTTTGTTTGCTGCCCTGTAATTCTTTTTCATTTCTTACTTGCAGTAAAGCTCACCACACACAAAGAGTATTTGTGAGAATGATGTTTGGTTTTTGAAATAATAGAAATCAAGGGAAGTGGCTGCATTCCAACTTTAAACAGATACAAACATTGACATAAAAGAATATGCAAGACAGTGAGGAGAATCCAAATTTAATGAGACTCAGGAAGTCAGAAGAAGTAACCATAAGATGATGTAAACGGTTCCTTGGTGCGGCACCTTTACACTAGTGGCTAGTGTCACAGATAAAAAAGCAGTTGATAGAAACACAACACAAAGAATCAGAAGATCTGGAGCCAAGAAAATTTATGACAAAAGAATTAGCTGAAGTTTTTGTGTCATTGAAGAAGAATTCGCTAACCTTGAAAAGCAAACTCTTAATATTGAGCAGTTTACAAATACTGTGCAGTTAATGAGAACATCAACTGCTACAAGGACATTTATGATGGAAAAAAGAAAAAGGCTCTGCAAACAACCTTTTCAAGAAACCAACTTCAGTGGTAAGCTCCCCGCCCCCCCCAGCAACAGAACCAAAGCCTAATGCCCCTTTCAGTAAGACAATGTTGTAACATTTAGTGAGCGTTAACCTTCAATATTCTCTTTTTTGAAATTTTTCCTATTTCCTATCTAAATTTTTTGTATGAGTTTGTTTTTATGTTTGTTTGAATTAAAAGAAAGAGCATAATAGTTTCTATAATTTATTATTACAGTACAGGGGTATTATTATTATAGTATTATACTGTTATTACTACCACATATGAGCCATTATAGTATTATTATTGTTATCATTATTACTATTACTATCATATTTGTTGTATTCATCAGGGATCTGATTTACACACAAATCTGATCTAAAGACATTCTCATCTATAGTAAAGTATCTCATCCATAACCTGGCAACCACCTGTACTAAGATGAGAGAAGATCCCTGTCTTTGAAAACCTCAGCTGAACAATGACAGTCTGTTGTATTGTTTATACGTAATTCTGTAAGTTTAAAGACAATAACGCTACAACTATATTAAATGTACAAGGTCTGACAATTAAGTTCTTGAGCTTGCCGCTGTGCACAGTGTTGGCAGCACTGTCCAAACAACTTGGTAAGGTTTTGTAGCCTTGCTGTATCAGTGTCTCACAGCTGTGTTTGTGTCAACATGTGGCAGAGGCTTGCTTAAGTGGTATTCATTATTATTGTGTGTTTTTGTTGTTTTTGTGTTCTGTCACAAGAATGTGGGAGCTTGAATTAGAGCAGCAAACACTAAATTTCTTGTTAAACTTGGCAAGAGTAGAAGTGAAATCAGAGACATGTTAGTCCAAGTTCATGGGGATAATGTCATGAAGAAAGTAACAGTGTATAAATAGATTAAACATTTTTCTGAGGGAAGAGAAAGTGTCACTGATGAAGAGAGGTCAAGGTGGCCAGAACTGATGAAAATATTGCAAATTGTGTGTCAATATTGTTGACTGACAATATTGACCAAGCATAGCAGACCAAGTAAACATCAATAGAGAAATAGGAAACTCTTAACTAAAAATATAAACATGAGAAAGATGTGTGCAAAAATGATCCTGAAGGCTGTGCACCCTCACATTAATCTGAAAAAAAAATGATCCTGAAGGAGGTTACCTTTGAACAAAAACAAAAGAAGGTTGAAGTTTGCCAAGACAAAAGGAGAGGCAAGAGCATGTTTGGGGATATGTTATCCCTGGTGGTGAAACATGGGTATACCAATATGATGGCCCTGAAACAAAGCATCAAGTGCACAATGGAAGTCAGCCAATTCTCATGACCAAAAAATTTCAATCAGTCCAAATCAAAAGTCAAAATGATGTTGTTAACTTATTTTGATCTGAGACAGATTGTTCATTATGAATTTGTACCAACTGAACAAACAGTTAACCAAGTTTACTATTTGGAAGTGCTAAAAAGGCTGTGTGAAAAAGTTGGTGAAAATGCCCTGAACTTTTTGCCAACAACTCATGGCTCTGACATCACGATCCTTGTACTTTACTGAACATCAGTAGGGCACCAGCTCATATGACACTACTTGTGAGGGAGTTTTTAGCCAGTAACAAACAATTGTTTTGGAACTCACTCCCTACTCACCTGATCTATTCCCTAGTGACTTCTTTCTTTATCTGAAGATAAAAGAAATACTGAAAGGAAGACATTTTGAAGATATTCATGACATTCTCTGATGGCCATTCATGACATGGCTCTGATGGCCATTCCAGAAAAAGAGTTCCAAAATTGCTTTTGGTGGATTAGGCACTGGCATTGGAGCATAGATGCCCGAGGGGAATCCTCAAAGGCAACCATACTGATATTCAGCAATAAGGTATGTAGCATTTTTTCTAGAATGAGTTTGCAAACTTAATTGTCAGACCTCATATATGTGTGATTCTTGCATAAAAACCAAACTAACTTATCAGTAATTTTTTATTTTTTATTCCTTAAAATACGTGATTAGCAAAAGATTAGAACAGACATTTCATCAAAGAAGATATAAAATGGCTAATGTGCCATTTTTGAAATATTGATAAGTATCACAAGTCTGATATCATCAGTCATTAGGGAAATTCAAATCAAACCATTATGAGATACCATTTCATATCCTCAAGGATGTCTATAATCAGATGGACAATAACAAATCTTGACAAGAAGGTGAGGACATAGAAAACCTCCAATATTCCTGGTGGGAATGTTAAACAGTACAGCCACTTGTGAAAACCATTGGATCATTTCTTTAAAAAGTTAAACATAAATTTACCATATGACCCAGAAATTCTACTCCTAGGTTTACAAATATCCACCAACGGGTGAATGGATGAATAAAATGTGCTGTAGCCATTCAATGCTATTCAATGATAAAGAGGAATGATATTGGTTATGAAATGGATGAACCTTAATAATAATTATGCTAAGTAAAAGAAGCCAGACACAAATGGCCACATATTATATGATTCTATGTATGTGAGATATCAAGAATTGACAAGTATACAGAGACAGAAAGTAGAATAGTGATTGTCTAGGATTGGGATAAGCGCAAACATTAACTGTAAATGGGCAAAAAGAATCTTATTAGGATGATGAAAATCTTCTAAAACTGGAATATGATGGTGGTTGCACAAGTCAGTGTATTTAAACCATTGAATTATACAACTAAACTAAGTGAATTTTATGATATGTAAATTATCCCTTAATAAAGTTTTAAAAAATGAATGAATTACATAGTAAAAATTCTCAGATTTTCATACATTATCTGAGAATTAATATGGAATCTATTTTTGTTTCATAAAATATTTATTTAAACAAATGTATTTTATAAGCTCTATTAGGGGATTTTTCTATACTAAAGCTTTATAATTGTCTGTCACCAGATCATACACATTCAGGTTTAAACTATGCTTAATTTTAAAACAATTGCTCCATTAAGAAATCTTTTTATAAAGCAAAGAATATTTTTTATGATTAATATGGTAGTTGAAAAAGATTTGGTTAAATAATGCATGATTCATTTTAAATGATTGCTTTTATAGGCTACAATGAAAAAACCATAGAAATTGTCTCCATTGTCACTGAATTTTTGTGACACATTTTTTTCTAAATGTTTTCTCCTGTATTCTTATTTTACCCTCTCTTCCTCTGTTTTAGGTAGAATGGGTATTGCTCCCATTATACACACAAGAAAATATGAGCTCAGATGGATTGAGTTATTCAACTATAATAACTTAACACCTAGAAGGTTTAACAACTAGACCTGAGCATACAATAGTGTGTTATCTACATACTGAGTACCTATAGATGCTAGTCATCAATTATTTCTATATATGAGATTGGACTGGACTTCAGTTTTCAGTCTGTTGTAAAAAGCTTGGAAGTTGGCACTCCCATTCTCAGAACAAGAAAAGAAAGCTGAAAAACTCAAAACTAACCATTCTTCTTGGATCTATCAGAGAAATGAAGTCACAGAGCAAACCACTGCCCCAAACACTGGAGAGATAGATTACCAATAGATAATCTCAGTTTACCAGGAACAGAAGTGTGGCTGGAACTTAGCAGGATCCTTTAAAGGGTAATTCATTAATGGCTGGAATCTAAGATTATAAATTAGCTTGAAAGGTTAAAAACAGTAACAAAAACAACAACAACAAAATTTCTGGTCTGGAGGTCTAGCCTTAGAGAAGCCTCACAAATTCCTAAGTTTTACTGCCAGGAGCCCCAGTAGGTTCTCAGGTTAAAGCTCATGAAAAAATACTCTCAACCTTACTGTGAGAAGAGAGAAAAAGTAACCATTTGAAATACGCACAGAGTACTCTGTTCTGCTTAATAAAAATATTCCTTCAAGAGAAACTATTTTACCAGAGCCTTCTTGACCCAGGCAGGAAATGCCCAACTCCGGCCTCCAACATTCCACATGGAGGAGGAGAAATACTTAAGCTGAGCCCCCTCTCAGTCTGTCTTTCTCACTTAGTGGGGCTATAGAAGAGTAGATGAGAAGCACTTGAGATATCACAGTCCAGGGACACAGGCTCACTAAAAGACTGAAACCTAGCAATAGGATTATAGAACACCCTACCTGCCCCCATACTCTACCACCATATTAACAGACTCCTTTATACTAAGAGTGGATCATAGCTAAAAGATCTTGGAGCTTCAGACCATACTTAAGAAGCAGTCTCTAGGGAAATCCAAAGACAACAATGAGGGGAGGGCAAAAATGAGGACTCTCAGGAAATTTTAGCCTCTGACACTACAGCTGCAGCAAAGAATAAACAAAGCTTAATGCCTAGCCAGAAAAACATAAAAGCTCACCTTGAAGGCCTATCTACCTCCCTTTATCCTAATGCTTCATATCTGACTTTCAACAACAACAACAAGGCATGCTACAAGGCAAAAAACGCTGTCTGAAGAGACAAATGAAAAATCAAAATTGGACTCAATATCATAAAGATTTTGATATTATCAGAATGGAAATTTAAAATAACTATGATTAATATGCTAAGGATTCAAAAATTAGAGAAGAAAATATTCAACATGTGAGGACAGATGGGCAATTTAAAAAGAAAGATAGAAACCCTATGAATCAAAAGGAAATTCTAGAAATAAAAACACTATAACAGAAATTAAAAATGTCTTTGATGGGCACATCAGTAGATATGAAATGGACAAAGAATCTGTGAGCTTAAAAATACATCAATAGAAATTTCCAAAACTTAGCTTGGTGCCTGTAGCTCAGGCGGCTAGGGTGCCAGGTACATATACCAGAGCTGGCAGGGTCAAATTCAGCCTGGGCCAAAAAATAGCTGGGCATTGTGGCAGGCACCTGTTGTCCCAGCTATTTGGGAGGCTGAGGCAAGAGAATCACTTGGGCCCAAGAGTTTGAGATTGCTGTGAGCTGTGACTCCATAGCACTCTACCCAGGGTAATAGCTTGAGACTCTATCTCAAAAAGAAGAAGAAGAAGAAGAAAAGAAAAGAGAAAGGAAGGAAAGAAGGAAACAAATTTCTAAAACTAAAGAGCAAAGAGAAAAAAGAATGAAAAAATCAGAACAAAGTATCCAAGAACTGTGAGATAATTACAAAAAGGCTTGTAATGGAAATATCAGGAGAAGAGAGAGAGAAATGAACAGAAGGAATATTTAAAGAAATAATGGCTGGGAATTTTCCAAAATTAATGAGAGACACTAAACCACAGAAGTTCGGAGAACATCAAGCAGAGTAAATACCAAAAAACACCACCTAGGCATTTTCTAGGTAATTACTACATCAAGAAATTAACATTACAAATTCTTAGTCTCTGTTCTTTTTCTTCTGACTCTCCCCACATAAAATCTCTCCTGTCTGAGAAATGCGTAGTCTAATTCTTTTTCCCTTGAAGAAGGAAAAATATACAGGCTGGGTGTGGTGGCTCACACCTGCAATCCTAGAACTCGGGGAGGCCAAGGATCACTTGAGTTTAGGAGTTTGAGACCAGCCTGAACAAAAGTGAGACCATGTCTCCACTAAAATTAGAAAAATTAGCCAGACATTGTAGCATGTGTCTGTGGTCTCAGCTACTTGGGAAGCTGAGCCAGGAGGATCAAACTTGAGCCCAGGAGTTTGAGGTTGCTAGGAGATAGGCTGATGCCATGGCACTCTAGCTTAGACAACAGAGTGAGACTCTGTCTCGAAAAAAAAAAAAAAAAAGAAAAGAAAAGAAAAGAAAGAAAGAAAAATATATTTAAATATAGATAGTATTATAAAACAAAATGTTCTATTAGTTTTATCTCCTCAAATGGACTACAAATTTCTTGAAGGCAGGGATTATGTATTATATAATTCTGAATTCCCTAGAGCCTTTAATACTATTTAGATTATACGAGCAAAGGATATGAACGTTTGTTTAACTGCCCAGAAGCAAGTATAAAAGCCTAACTATCCCAAAGCCTACAGGTGAAGACTGGAATTTAATTAAGAGATAAACTAATGAAATGAATTAAATAGTTTTGGAGTATTCAAATATTCAAAAAGTAAAGCTCATGTCCTCTAAGTTTCCATAGTATGTTGTACACATGCAAGGCCAGCAATGATTTGTTTAGAAGTCCATTTCTCCTGTTAGCCTGTAAGCTCCTCTAGGACAGGGGGCTACATCTTTCTTCCTCTTTTAATTGTGAGAGACAATTTATACAGGGTAGCCATAAAGTTCGTGTGCAATTTTAAATTAATTTCTCATTACCCTGTAATTTGGTAAATGAATAAAATCTGAGAGATATTTGATCAGAGGGGAGGGAGTCTAACACCATCCTATTATAATAAGGTTATGCATTTACAAGAAGTACTTAAATGTTGTATTTCAGAGTAGTTTTGAAAGAGTTTTCCCCCAAAGAAATGCACTCCCTTACTCCACAAACCCAACTTTTTTAAGGAGCTTGAATCTCCAGTTATTTGTCTTCTTCTATATGATTTACATATTTCTACTTCCATTGGTTCTCTCTCTTTTTTTTTTTTTTCTGATCTAGTTTCTTTTTCATGGGGTAAAAACAGCCAAGTCTCTTTCCATTTGCCAAACCATGCTTTCACCTTCTATTTTTTCTTCCTTCCTTTAACTTTTAAACTTCTCAAATGAGTGATTTGTTCACTACATTCACACTTATACCTCCATCACACCGTCAACGCTAGTTACGTCAACATTAAAGAATTTCTGAGTAAACTCAAAAGTCACTTCTCAGTTTCTCATATTAAGTTCCTTGTATTTTTAAATATTTTCATAAAGCTACTGATCTTAGAAGATGAATTATCCTTTGCTTATTTATCTGTTTCCCGTAATTGTTCTGAAGAAAGGCAGGTTTCCAGATTGGGGTGCTGTCGGGAGGGGCGCAGCACCTCACACAGTGGCATTCGGGTTTGGGGTTTGGCACCCACTGTTCTAGAGGTGATTCGAATTAATTTACAGGAGCCAAGCATAAAAGCCAAAATGATGAGCTAGCGATTGGTAATGTGGAAATATAGCTGTTGGGTAGAATCAATCTTCCTATTAGCCCGATCGTTATATTATTTGGAATCAAATATTACATGTGGAAACCATCATATAATTTGGAAGCAATTACATTATTCGTGGAAGCCAAAATATCTAAAGATTGCTTGGTCACGTCAGGATCAGGATAAGGGGAGTTTCTACATAATCTGAAATTTTAAATGATAATAGGACCCTGATGCCTTATTTATTTACCTTCACAGTATTGAAAAGTGTCATCCCAAGATGTTCTAATTCTGTTTTTTCTCTGCTTTGTGATTAACCTCTCTTCTTATTTATATAAGAAGGTTAATTAATTAGATCATAATTAAGGTTTGCTGTCTTGGATCTATGTCCCTACTGTGATCCATTATTTACTTATTATACAAATTCACTTTCTGAGGTTAGTCTTATCTGTAATTGGGGAATGCCTCATGGTCATCTGTATATACACCTATGGTTTGTAAATATGGATTTGTACATATTATGTCATATTTCTTTAAGCAAGACACGACACACCTGGATAAATCAGCTTGGTCACTTATATTCTTATTTGGCTGCACAATAAATCTTTAAGATCCTTGTAGACTATAAGTCTGTTAGCTTTTCCAGTGCTTAGAGTATTCAAAGGAATATTCCCCCAATTGTGAAAGTAGTTCTAAGTTAGGTTCTTAATATTTGAGCAATGGCAATCTTGTTGGAAAAATGGTAGTCAAAAATGACTTCCTTATTGATATTAATATAAAAATCACAGTTATGAATACGTGTTCAAGTTAAGAAAAAACTATTGAACTTACTATCAGTAAGCCTGATAGGCTAACTTCAAGTTTCATTAATATTCATTTACTGTTTGTTTATTTTGTCATCCAGTAGCACTTGTTGTGAGACAAATAGTAGCAAAAGCCAAACTTTTAAGAAAAATTTATGAGAGAATAACTTAAAATTAAGAAAATTCAGTTCATGAACTTTCTCCTTATGAATTTAAGGACTGCTATTATAGGGTGAGTCATTGAATACTTTTGATGCCAATAAACAACACTTTTATTTATTTATCATTATTCTACTCTAAATGAGAGGCAAGTTTTTGTGTGTGTGAGGTTTATTTATTTATTATTTTACAATATTTGCTTGGAAGAAAGAAATCTCTGTGTGACATCCATTTCCAGAAAGACAGTCTCAGAGTTTTTTAAATTCTTAAGAAAATTGTTTCAAATAAATATAGTTTATTATAATATGAAAATATTACTAGAATGTGATCAAGTATCATGGTTTGTGTTATACCTTTTGCTTGCTAGTTGGGGATGATATATATTCTGTAGAAATTCTAATGCAAATGCCCTTGAACATGAGCTACTTCAAAATCAATGGTAGAGCCTGTTAGGGCAGATTGCTGAGCTCACCCCTAGAGTTTGATTCCCTAGGTGTGAGGTGTGGCCCAAGTGTTCACTTCTAACAAGAAGCAGATGCTGCAACTACACTTTGAGAGCCACTGCTCTACACCCTGGGCTAGCTTCGATTTTACAAGCCTCTGGTTCTCTCTGTCCTATCCTCTATAGTGGTTCAATAAAACTTTATCACTTCATGTAGGCTTCACTCTGTCATCCCAATTTTTCAGCAAACATTTTCTTTCCCACATTATAGGAGAAATTGGGGTCATCAGTCATGAACTGCTTCAAATTCTTACTTTTTTCTTCAAGGCTCCCCCTTTTCTATTTTAAGGCTCATCCCACTTCCTAGTCTTGATCCTGCCTCTTCTAGGATCTAATTCTATATTTGCACCCTGGAGATTTTGTCATTGGCACTTCTCTATCTGAAGTGTTCAAACCTTCTCTAGACAGGATCTCACTAGCTGCCCAGGCTGGGTTCAAATTCCTGGCCTCAAGTGATTCTCTCGTCTTGGTCTCCCTAAGTGTTGGGATTTCAGGGGTGAGCCATTACGCCTGGCCTGAACCTTCCTGATATACCAGCTTTTTCACCAAAGCCTGTAAACAAACTCAAGTTTCTTTTTTTTTTCTTTTTCTTTCTTTTTTTTTTGGTAGAGACAGAGTCTCACTTTGTTACCTGCAGTAGAGTGCCGTGGTGTCACACAGCTCACAGCAATCTCTAATTCCTGGGCTTAGGTGATTCTCTTGCTTCAGCCTCCGGAGTAGCTGGGACTACAGGCACCTGCCACAACACCTGGCTATTTTTTTGTTGCAGTTAGCCTGGGGCTGGGCCTGAACCCACCACTCTCAGTACATAGGGCTGGTGCCCTACCCACCGAGCCACAGGTGCTGCCCAAGCTCAGGTTTTGTGATCTTGAAAATCTATCCCATGGTCCTGAATATTTTTCCAACTTCTCTCCTTCTCCTTCACAGGCAAAGTTCTCAAAAAATTAAGAAACTTGATTTTTCTACTTATCTATCCTTCCCTTCTGAAGTCACTACAACCAAGCTTCTATTCCTATCACTCTGTTGAAGCTGTTTGCCAAAGGTCAACTTCAACTGACTAAATCCAATTGACCAGTGGTTCTCAACCTTCCTAATGCTGTGGCCCTTTAGTACAGTTCCTGTGGGTCTCAACCCACAGGTTGAGAACAGCTGCAATTAACCCTAATTCTTATTTTAGTATCATTAATATCTCTTTGAAACTCTGCTCTCCTGGTTTCTGTGACACCACCAACTACCTTCTCTGTGTTTATTGTTGATTCTTCCTCACCCCCTCCCACTGAATGTGGGTATTTAGGATTCAGTATTTGGCTCACTTCTCTTTGTTCTATATACTTCCTCTTGGGCATTTTATTCAGTTGTGCCCACACAGATCATGTGAGAATGTTTTTAGGCCAAATCTACGGTAGCAATGGAGCTAAATTTCACATGTGAATAAGGTGTGTGGCATAATGATTGGTATATGCATCTGGTTCTTAAATCTAAATATCCACCTACACTCCTGAAATCCAGAATTTATTCTAGCTTCTCTCCTCACCATTATATCTGAATATTCCAGTTGGCTACTAGTTACAGCCGCTGGAATTTTACAATTTCCTTAAACAAAACTGTCTAAAACTGCCACTTCTAGTAGTATCTTTTGTCTTGATTAATGAGTACTACCACTTATTCAGGGTGTCAAAAAACTGTGAAATCATCTTTGAGTTTCCTCTTTGCCTTGTGTCTATCCTATCTTACCAGTAACCAAGTCATATGAAATGCTGCTTCCTTAGTCTTTCTTCTACTGGTCATCTTCTATTGCTTCCTACTCCACTGATTTAACTCTATCCCATATCATCTCTTTCCTGAAGTGTTAGCTCCTTTCAATCTTTCACCCTTCCTACTTTTCTTGCTTATCACTGCCAACTTTCCAACAGGCAATTTAATCACATCATTGCATTAAAAAATTCCTTCAAGCCTTCCTATCTTGTATTAGATAAAGCCCAAGCATAACACATAAGATTTTCTTTGACCTGGCTCCTGCCAAATTTCTAGCTTCTCTTCTATACTCTAAGATCCCACCATGCTGGACAACTTGCAGTTCACTCTAACATACTGACTCGGCTAGTGCTGCTCCTTCTGCTTAAATTATCCTTCCCCATTTTGTTCAACCACCATTAACTTTTCGAAACTGAGGTTTGAGTTACCTTCTCCATGATAATAACAATAATAATGAAAAACAGCATTTACTAAGTGATTATATGTGCAGGGCACTTTATATACATTCCCATGTAATTCTCATAACACAACTATAGAATTCATATAATTATCCTCAATTTATGGATGCAGCAACTAAGGTTCAGAGAGGTTGCTTTCTTTGACATCTTTTTCTATTCCTGTCAACACTTAGTGCCCTCAAATGGTTACTTTCTAATTGTGTCTCTGCTACAATCTATGCATAGAGAGGTAATATAATTTATATTAGTTTTGAAGGAAGTATCTTCCAGTTGTTTAAGGAAACACACTAATAAGCTTCTGAGTGACCAGTAAGCCCTCTAAGACTGGAGTTGCTGGAATCTAAGAAAGAAAGGGCAGGGGTCGGGGGTTGGGGGGGAGGAGGGTTTGAGAGAGAGCCAAACCACTCAGCTATCATTTATTAGAAATAAATAGAAATTTGCAGGTGAGAAGAACAGAGAAGGATTAAGTGGAAAGAAGAAAGAGGAACATTGTAGAGAAACATAGCAATGTGGTAGGAGGGCTTTTAAAAATAAAAATATATGGTACATTTAAGTTGTGTTTCTATGATGTAACTCCCCTTTCATTAACTCGAATCTTTAGGAAATCTGCTGTGGCCACATAGGGCTTTGTGAGAATGCTTTTAGGTGAAGTCGAGGAACAGGGTGAAGATCAGCATGTGAGTGGATGCTTCTAGAATAATAGCAGATGGCAGCTCATCAGGAACCTCATTAATTTTCTGTAGGTGGAAGTTCAGAATCAGAGGGTACCGTGAGAACATTAGCTCCCCAGATATATGAAGAAATCTCAGGTTGGGCGTTGGGTTTGCAAATGAGGTGGAATGGGGGTTCAAGCCAGTCCTAACCTAGAGCTTAAAAGTCAGGGAGACCTTAGCTGATATCCAGGTTACATGTTATCACAGCACCTTTGCTTTTACTTGTTTATAGACCTTTATCTTTACTAAAATCAAAGATGTCTTTTTGAGGACAGAGACTCTGTTACTCATCTCTGTACCCCAATGCCCAACAATGCCTGGTGTACTTAGTAGGTACTCAGTGAATGTTTGGTAAAAGAATTATCACTTTTGCATGAATTTATTGAATCGAGAAAATGTACACTCTAATGCTCAAGATTTTTGTGTTTACTATTAATATTTCCATGTCTAATGCATTAAAATAAAAACGGTTTAAAATTGCTCAATAACAACTGGAAAACTACATTTGCAATGCATCAGGAATTTTCCATTTAAATCCAGATAACAACACTACCATATTGCTATTCTTATCCCTATTTTATAGTGAAGGATATTTATTTTCAGAGAGGTTGAATAACTTGTCTAGGGTTTTGTGCTAATAAGTGGCACCAAAGGCCATATTTTTTGCACTGTACCTGGCTGAATTAAGGAGGTTGTTCTAAATATATTCTGGAAAGAGAAAAATACAACTTATACAGAATCTGTAGAAAGCTAAAAATGAAAACTAAGTAACTTGGTTAAACCTGTTGATCAGTTTCCTGATCCCTATTCAACAACTGATCTAAGAATTACTTAGTCGGCTCAGCGCCTATAGCTCAACCGGCTAAGGCGCCAGCCACGTACACCTAAGGTGGCAGGTTTGAATCCCCAGCCCAGACCCACCAAACAACAATGACGGCTGCAACCAAAAAATAGCCGGGCGTTGTGGTGGGCGCCTGTGGTCCCAGCTACTTGGGAGGCAGAGGCAGGAGACTTGCTTGA